>BQNB010003107.1:0-47507 GCA_026074375.1 Tanacetum coccineum | reverse complement strand
AACTCTAATAGGAAGACAAAGTGTTGGTAGTATAACCAACCAGAAACATGATCAATCAGGATTTATGATAGATCACAACAGCAGTAAAGGTGGATGTAACCAGAAAAATATGATCAACCTGGACTTAAGGAAGATCACAGCAGTAAAGGTGGAAGTAACCAAAGAAAAATTAATCTACCTGGATGTAAGGATGATCACAAGCACTACAAGAAATCAAAGCAGTAGTAGCTTAATTGGTGGATTTAACCAGAAGATGGATCAAGAAGACTTAAAGATCTATGTTACAACGATTGTGATTAAGGAGGAGAATGTTAGGTTAATCCCAATCTGCTAGAGACAAAGGCAGTTACAAAAGTTAGTTATAAAAACAGCTATATGGCAGTTACATAGGAAGGGACACAACTGTTGGATTAAACAAACCAACACAACCTTTCGTTCATGACTTTTCAATATGTATAAATAGATAGGCATGTAAACAAACATCGATAATGATGACAGATTTATAAAAATAAAGTTTATTTCATTGTTTTGGTATATCTTGATCATAGATCCATAAAAAAGGGGCCAACAGACCTAACACTTATCATGACCTCACCAAACCCATGACTAAAACTTCTAACAACCTCACTATACCCGTCACTTGAACCATCTTACGTATCATGACTTCACCAAACCCATGACTGAAAATTTTAACGACCTCACTATACCCATCACTCGAACCATCTTACGACCTTACTATACCCGTCACTCAAACTATCTTACGACCTCATTACACTAACGACCAGAACCATCTCACAACCACAATACCCATGACCCAACTCCCACTACCTCACCATAACCACGCGCATAACCTCCCAAGGTTACCGTACCCACAACCTTAATCACTTAATGACCTCATAACCAGTCACACCGCCTGCAACAACTTTCAACCTCACCATTTCCACAGCAACACCATCTCACGACCTCGTTAACTCACAATCTCACTGTCTCCACAACACACCTTGAACCATCTTGAACCATCTCATACGTATCATATCTACGACACGACCTGAACTACCTTACCATAGATAACGCTGCTAGAGAGTAAACCACCATGACCGCTCACCAGAAATTAATGACTTGACCATAAAATACAACCATCATGAAGACAGTATGACCGAACACTTGTCTATTATGCAACATGATCAATGAGAAAAGATATAGAAAAAAAGAAGAAATGATGGGAGTGAACCTCAGACCACAGAGAAAGCTAAGCCGGCGGCCAGAGAAAGCGATAGTTGTGTTTTTGTTTACATCTCATATATTTATTTCAATACCATTCATATAGTAGAAAATACATTTGAACATCATCTCTTACAAGAAAGAGTAATAGAGTCACGGATTAGATAGTAGAAACTTGAGCATCTTTTTAAGTATCTAAGTTTAACAAAATATATATCAAACATGATCATGACAAGTATACTAACGAAATCTATTATCATACTCCACTTTGTTTACATCGTACAAATAAGACCTACCAGCAAACACATTTGATGGTATAGGAAGCTACATTAGCAGTTTGGAATTAATATGAATTCAAAGACAGATTTAGTTCAACGCGCTATTAACGAAAGTTTTGCAAGTACAACATTTCAGAACTGTTAAGTTTAAATTTCATATGAAATCCAGCAATGTGTCAGTTTCAGAGTTCCAGTTTCCAAATCTCTATCTTGCAAAACTGCAAAAGACACATCACTATGCCACCAATCAAAAATAGAAATGACATCAGACAGGAACCCAACAAAAATATCTAAAAGACATTATACCCTAACTGGAGATGACATCGGAATGCTGATTTATACACCACATAACCATGTCTCATTCTTTTCAAACCACATAACTGATTAATTGGCTTCTTGAGCAAACGTATTTGTTATAATGGCATCATGTTGCCCAAAAAAAATCCATTATTCTATGAAAACTGCCCAAAAATATCGTGTAGATAGAACGCTTTTAGATAAATGACAAAAATCCACAAGCAAGAAACCCATCATGCTTGACATATTGTGTAGAAAAATGCCCATGTTTGTAAAAAAGGTAGTCGTTTTGCAGTTCTAAAAGAACGCCAGTTTATTCGCAACGATGACCAAAATACAAAGATTAAAAAGTTAGCACTCCCTTATTGGACCGAAACCCATCAAACCGGGTAATCCCAAACCCGCTAGATAACCCGCAGACAAAAAGGCGGTTACATGGCAGTTAAATAACTGTCATTTGACAGTTATTCTCAAGGGACACATCGGTTCACCAACCGACACAACTTTTAGATTGTACCCTTTCATTTCATATAAATAGAACAGAAAATTGTAAAGACAAAGATGATGACAGATTTTGATTCTTAATAGAAAAACAATTATTTGGTATATTTTGATTGCAAAACTTAGATTCGATCCAAAATTTGGCATCAGAGCTTTGGTTAATCAAACCAAGATCATCATATACCATAGAAATCACTGTGTTCCATTCGAATCAAAAACGGCACCAAGGTTTTTCCAAAAAGACGTTTTCGCAGATCATACAAACACAACCCAGAAATAATTATGTGTTTGTCAAAACATCTTTAACATAAGGCGAATCCAACATCGTCGCCAAGTGAAAAAGATCACCGGCAACGAAGGATTTCAACCCGAAAACACATCGAAACAGAAACGGAAACCAGAACCCCAAAATCAAAGGGATTAGCCATTTTTTTCTATCACCGATTCGAAAAAGAATTATAAACCACACTTGGATAACGAAAGTCATCACAAAAACGGACAGAAATTAAATCATCAAAAGGAACAAACACACCTTTTTGAAGATCCAAATCCGAAACCCTAGATAGAATCATCAACGATTCTGCTTATCCAAAGAAAACCCCAAAACTCGCGGCGGTTTTATCAGATCCCCAATTGTAGCGAAACCCTATTTTCGCACAATCGAATCAAGGGAGCCCGTGGTTAAGAACACAAGAAGGAGAAAGAGCGATCACTATCGCCATCTCAATCGGCGGACGAATCCACCGGAGAAGGACAAAGCCTCAAGGAGACGAACCCCACAGAGGAGACGAACTCCACACACACAGACGAAAAGAGGCGGACCAACAAAATAAGGGACACAAGGGTTAATATTAACCCTAAAGGTTTTTCAAAACCAACCCTTCCACTTTCATTTACTCTATATATCACTTTTAGATATATATATATATATATAGGTTTAGGCCTTTTACATAAGTTACCCCTTAATTCTAGATTAGTAACTTTTTGCCTAAAACCCGAAGATTGAAATATAGTAGCCTAGGAATTTCTGCCTACTATATTTAGAGAATAATTTTTAAGGAGTAATTAACCTTAGGTTATTCGCTATAGAACATAAAATCCCCAAGGATAGTTTTTTTTTAAAAACTAGTCCCGCTAAGATTGATAGCCTTTAAGGCACGAAACAAGAGTACTCACCCCAAATTCGACACACTAAGTGTTAGGAATTTTATTTGGGAGATTTTATTTAGTATCCTAGAGATATGACGAAAGAAAGTGGAGATACTTCGAAGAAGGAAGTAGGTACTACAAGTACACCACAATTCCAATGTCCAACTTTAAAACCCTCGAATTACTCACTATGGGCAATTCGAATGCAAATTATCCTCGAAGCGAACGGTTTATGGGAAATGATAGAACCCAATGAAAAAACCCAAGCAGACAACAAAAAAGACAAAACTGCTATCGCATTCCTTTATCAAGCCTTACCAGAAGAACAACAGCTTCAAATCACAAAACACAAAACCGCAAAAGCCATATGGGATGCCTTAAAAACTAGACACATAGGAGAAGAAAGAGTCCAACAAGCAAGGTTGCAAACACTCAAATCCGAATTTGAGTTGCTACACATGAAGGAAGACGAGACCATCGATACCTTCACCACAAAACTAACAACCTTAGTAAACAAAGCAGCTAGTCTAGGGCATACAATGGAAGATGAAACACTAGTACGTAAACTATTAAACGCCGTACCCGATAGGTATCTGCAAATAGTTGCGTCAATAGAACAATACTCAGATCTAGATGAAATGACTTTAGAAGAAGCAATTGGTAGACTTAAGACTTATGAAGAAAGGATTAAGTATAAGAAAGGCAAACAAGTGGATAATCAAGAAAAATTGATGTTCACACGACATGAGAATAAAGGAAAATATTTTAGAGGACGTGGACGTGGAAGGCATAAATTCTCACAAGGAAGAAATCATGAGAACTTTAAGGAAGAGAGGAAAGATGGAGAAACCTCTCATAGGAGTTATGATAAAAATAACTTCAAGAAATCAACTTATGATACTAGCAAAGTAAAATGCTATAAATGCAAGAAATTAGGGCACATTGCACCTAACTGTCACTTAAAGACAAGACCAAACGAGCAATCTAATCTCGTTGAAGAAGACTTGGAACCGACCTTATTAATGGCCATATTGGAGGTTGAAGAGCAAGAGGTCTCGCTACATGAAGAAAATGTAGGATATAAAGAGACGAATATGAATAGTCTATGGTATTTAGACAATGGAGCTAGTAATCATATGACTGGAATAAGAGAACATTTTAAGGAATTAGATGAGAAGGTTAGTGGAAAAGTAAGATTCGGAGATGGTTCATATATAGAGATTAAAGGAAAAGGTTCAATCATAATAGAATGTGATGATGAGAAACAAAGAATCATATCACATGTATATTACATTCCTGACTTGAAAAGCAACTTATTGAGCCTTGGACAATTCACTGAAATTGGTTGCAAAGTTGTAATGGAAGACGACGAATTACGACTTTATGACATGGACAACCAAATCTTCATGAAAGTCACACGACAGAAAAATCGACTATATAAGGCAAATCTAAGGATAGGTACACCTGTTTGCTTACTAGCAAACTTGAAGGAAGATACATGGTTATGGCATGCAAGACTAGGACATCTCAACTTCGAGTCACTAAAATCAATGGCTCAAAGAGATTTAGTCCACGGAATACCTGCCATTAAACATACAACACAAATTTGTGATGTTTGTTTGATTGGTAAACATAGCAGAGCGCCATTCCCAAAGAAAGCAAAAGCTAGATCCACATCACCTTTAGATTTGGTATATGGAGATTTATGTGGACCAATCACACCACCAACACCTTCCGGAAAGAAATACATATTCTTGTTAGTAGATGACTACTCAAGATATATGTGGGCATATTTCTTAAGTACGAAAGATCAAGCATTTGATACTTTCAAGGAATTTAAGAAATCTACTGAAAATGAATTAAGGACAACATTAAAAATGTTGAGAACGGATCGAGGAGGAGAATTCACATCAAACGAATTCACACAATATTGTAAGGAAAACGGCATAGCACGACAACTTACTGCACCCTACTCGCCACAACAAAATGGAGTAGTTGAAAGAAGGAATAGGACAATCATGTCCACAACTAGATGTATGATGAAAGCGACTAACATGCCACAAAATTTTTGGGCTGAAGCTGTTAGACACGCAATATACATCCTAAATAGTGTTCCTACGAAAGCACTAGAAGACATCACTCCATACGAAGCAATTAAACAAAGAAAGCCAAACTTAGAAAATCTAAGAATTTTCGGCTGCATAGCATATGCGAAGGTACCATCACAACATCTGACTAAGTTAGATGATAGAAGCATTAAAATGGTATACTTAGGAAACGAACAAGGATCGAAAGCTTATCGCTTATTTGATCCAACAACACAAAGGGTATGTGTTAGTAGAGATGTGAAGTTCAAGGAGAATGAAACATGGGATTGGAAGGACTATATAGGTGAGCACACCAATGACGAACCTGAATGGACAGACTTCAATATAGGAGACCCTGAAGTCACAAATGAACATCCTGATCAAGAAACTCAACCAAATGAAGACGATAATGAGTTTCCCGACAATAATGATGATGATGATTACGCATCACCAACTAGAGACTCTCCCTCACATTCTCAAACACCTCACACACCATCAACACGATCATCAGAAGTAAATTCCCAAGTCACACCTAACACCTCAACACAATCATACTATCAAAGTGACCATGATTCAATTCAAATCATAGATTCACCATCACACTTTGATCACACGCCATTAAGAGGTTTTAGAACACTAAAAGACATATACGAGAACACCGAGGAATTACTACTAGCTGAAGATGAACCCAAGAATTACAAGGAAGCATCAAGCGATCAAAAATGGATCGAAGCAATGAAAGCTGAGTTAGACTCCATCAATAGAAACAATACATGGGAGTTAACCACTCTACCCAGAGGACATAAAGCTATAGGCTTAAAATGGGTATTCAAGACCAAGAAAGATGCTAATGGAAATATAATCAAGCATAAAGCTAGATTAGTAGCAAAAGGCTACATACAACAGCATGGCATAGACTTTGAAGAAGTCTTCGCACCAGTAGCAAGAATGGAAACAATCAGACTACTACTCGCCATAGCTGCTACCAATAAATGGGAAGTACATCACCTTGACGTAAAATCTGCATTTCTACATGGAGATTTAAAAGAAGAAGTATACGTCACACAACCCGAAGGTTTCATAAAGAGACAAGACAATGGAAAAGTCTATAGGCTTATAAAAGCCCTATACGGACTAAGACAAGCACCTCGTGCATGGAATATAAAATTAGACAACACCTTGAAGTCTCTAGATTTCAAGAAATGTGCACTAGAGCAAGCTATCTACACCAAAACATCAAAAGACTCAACATTACTAATAGGAGTCTATGTAGATGACTTAATCATTACTGGCACACCAAAGAAGGAAATCGACAAATTCAAAGCTCAAATGGAAGAAAAATTCAAAATGAGTGATCTAGGATTGTTAGCCTACTATCTAGGAATAGAAGTCACACAAACTAATGGTGACATCTCGATCAAGCAATCTGCTTACGCAAGCAAAATCCTAAAGGAAGCTGGAATGTTAGACTGCAACGAGACATTGATACCAATGGACCCAGGAACAAGACTAACGAAGATCAATGAAGGAACAATGGTCAACTCAACCGAATATCGAAGCTTAATTGGATGCTTAAGATATCTGCTTCATACAAGACCCGACTTAAGTTATTCCGTAGGATTACTTAGTCGTTTTATGCAAGAACCAAGAGAACAACATATGAAGGCCATAAGACAAGTACTACGCTATGTAAAAGGAACAAAGGATTATGGAATCACCTACAAGCATAACGGAGGAAACAAGATACATGGATTCAGCGACAGTAGCTACGGAGTTAACACTCAAGAAGGAAAAGGAACTACCGGCATAATATTCTACTATGGAGAATCACCAATTAGCTGGAATACACAAAAACAAGCCACAGTAGCACTATCATCATGCGAATCAGAATTCATCGCAGCAACTGCAGCAGCGACACAAGCATTATGGCTGAAGAGACTACTAAGCAAGCTCACACATTCACAAGAAGAAAAGATTACAATACAGGTCGACAACAAGTCTGCTATAGCACTAATGAAGAACCCCGTATTTCATGGAAGAAGCAAACACATTGACACGAAGTACCACTTCATTAGAGAATGCGTTGAAAGAGAAGACATACAAGTCGAATTCGTGAGCGGAGAATACCAGAAAGCGGACATACTTACAAAAGCACTGCCGAAGATCAGATTTCTGACTATGAGACAACTCATCGGACTGAAAGAGCTACCTAGCAGCGTTTGTGATTAGAGGGGAGAATATTGGACCGAAACCCATCAAACCGGGTAATCCCAAACCCGCTAGATAACCCGCAGACAAAAGGCGGTTACATGGCAGTTAAATAACTGTCATTTGACAGTTATTCTCAAGGGACACATCGGTTCACCAACCGACACAACTTTTAGATTGTACCCTTTCATTTCATATAAATAGAACAGAAAATTGTAAAGACAAAGATGATGACAGATTTTGATTCTTAATAGAAAGACAATTATTTGGTATATTTTGATTGCAAAACTTAGATTCGATCCAAATTTTGGTATCCGGGCTTTGGTTAATCAAACCAAGATCATCATATACCATAGAAATCACTGTATTCCATTCGAATCAAAAACGGCACCAAGGTTTTTCCAAAAAAGACGTTTTCGCAGATCATACAAACACAACCCAGAAATAATTCTGTGTTTGTCAAAACATCTTTAACATAAGGCGAATCCAACATCGTCGCCAAGTGAAAAAGATCACCGGCAACGAAGGATTTCAACCCGAAAACACATCGAAACAGAAACGGAAACCAGAACCCCAAAATCAAAGGGATTAGCCATTTTTTCTATCACCGATTCAAAAAACAGAAACCACAAAATTGGATAACGCGAAGTCATCACAAAAGGGACAGAAATTAAATCATCAAAAGGAACAAACACACCTTTTTAAAGATCCAAATCCGAAACCCTAGATAGAATCATCAACGATTATGCTTATCCAAAGAAAACCCCAAAACTCGCGATGGTTTTATCAGATCCCCAATTGTAGTGAAACCCTATTTTCGCACAATCGAATCAAAGGAGCCCGTGGTTAAGAACACAAGAAGGAGAAAGAGTGATCACTATCACCATCTCAATCGGCGGACGAATCCACCGGATAAGGACAAAGCCTCAAGGAGACGAACTCCACACACACAGACGAAAAGAGGCGGACCAACAAAATAAGGGACACAAGGGTTAATATTAACCCTAAAGGTTTTTCAAAACCAACCCTTCCACTTTCATTTACTTTATATATCACTTTTAGATATATATATATATATAGGTTTAGGCTTTTTACATAAGTTACCCCTTAATTCTAGATTAGTAACTTTTTGCCTAAAACCCGAAGATTGAAATATAGTAGCCTAGGAATTTCTGCCTACTATATTTAGAGAATAATTTTTAAGGAGTAATTAACCTTAGGTTATTCGCTATAGAACATAAAATCCCCAAGGATAGTTTTTTTAAAAAAAAAAACTAGTCCCGCTAAGATTGATAGCCTTTAAGGCACGAAACAAGAGTACTCACCCCAAATTTTTGACGCACTTAGCAATTTTATTTTGGAGATTTTATATTGATATCCTAGAGATATGACAAAAGAAAGTGGAGATACTTCGAAAAAGGAAGTAGGTACTACAAGTACACCCCAATTCCAATGTCCAATGCTAAAACCCTCGAATTACTCACTATGGGCAATTCGAATGCAAATTATTCTCGAAGCGAACGGTTTATGGGAAATGATAGAACCCAATGAAAAAACCCAAGCAGACAACAAAAAAGACAAAACTGCTATCGCATTCCTTTATCAAGCCTTACTAGAAGAACAACAGCTTCAAATCACAAAACACAAAACCGCAAAAGCCATTTGGGATGCCTTAAAAACTAGACACCTAGGAGAAGATAGAGTCCAACAAGCAAGGTTGCAAACACTCAAATCCGAATTTGAGTTGTTACAAATGAAGGAAGACGATACCATCGATACCTTCACCACAAAACTAACAACCTTAGTAAACAAAGCAGCTAGTCTAGGGCATACAATGAAAGATGAAACACTAGTACGTAAACTATTAAACGTCGTACCCGATAGGTATCTGCAAATAGTTACGTCAATAGAACAATACTCAGATCTAGATGAAATGACTTTAGAAGAAGCAATTGGTAGACTTAAAACTTACGAAGAAAGGATTAAGTATAAGAAAGGCAAGCAAGTGGATAATCAAGAAAAATTGATGTTCACACGACACGAACATAAAGGAAGATATTCTAGGGGACGCGGACGTGGAAGATATAAATTCTTACAAGGAAAAACCACGAGAATTTTAAGGAAGAAAGGAAAGATGGAGAAACCTCTCATAAGAATTATAATAACAACTCCAAGAAATCAAACTTTGATACTAGCAAATTAACATGCTATAAATGCAAAAAGATAGGGCACATTGCGCCTAGATGTCCTCAAAAGACAAAACCAAACGAGCAATCAAACCTCGTTGAAGAAGACCTAGAACCAACCTTACTAATGGCAACATTAGAAGAGGAAGAACAAAATGTCTCCCTACATGAAGAAGATGTAGGATATAAAGAGACAAATAAGGACAGTCTATGGTATTTGGACAATGGAGCTAGTAATCACATGACTGGAGTAAGAGAACATTTCAAGGAAATAGATGAGAAGGTTAGTGGAAAAGTGAAATTTGAAGATGGTTCATATATAGAGATTAAAGGAAAAGGTTCAATCATAATAGAATGTGATGATGAGAAACAAAGAATCATATCACATGTATATTACATTCCTGACTTGAAAAGCAACTTATTGAGCCTTGGACAATTCACTAAAATTGGTTGTAAAGTTGTAATAGAAGACGACGAATTACGACTTTATGACATGGATAACAAAATCTTCACGAAAGTCATACGACAGAGAAACAATACATGGGAGTTAACCACTTTACCCAGAGAACATAAAGCTATAGGCTTAAAATGGGTATTCAAGACCAAGAAAGATGCTAATGGAAATATAATCAAGCATAAAGCTAGATTAGTAGCAAAAGGCTACATACAACAGCATGGCATAGACTTTGAAGAATTCTTCGCACCAGTAGCAAGAATGGAAACAATCAGACTACTACTCGCCATAGCTGCTACCAATAAATGGGAAGTACATCACCTTGACGTAAAATCTACATTTCTACATGGAGATTTAAAAGAAGAAGTATACGTCACATAACCCGAAGGTTTCATATAGAGACAAGACAATGGAAAAGTCTATAGGCTTATAAAAGCCCTATATGGACTAAGACAAGCACCTCGTGCATGGAATATAAAATTAGACAAACACTTGAAGTCTATAGAATTTCAAGTAATGTGCACTAGAGCAAGGCTATATCGAAAACATCATATAGATCAACATTACTATAGGAGTTATGGTAGATGACACAAACTAACGGTGACATCTCGATAAAACAATCCGCTAAGCAGAACATCGTAAAGGATGATGGAATGATAGACTGCAACGAGACATTGATACCAATGGACCCAGGCACAAGATTAACAAAGAGTACAGAAGGAACAATGGTCAACTCAACCGAATATCGAAGCTTGATTGGATGCTTAAGATATCTGCTTCATACGAGACCCGACTTAAGTTATTCCGTAGGATTACTTAGTCATTTTATGCAAGAACCAAGAGAACAACTTATGAAGGCCATAAGACAAGTACTATGCTATGTAAAAGGAACAAAAGGATATTTGGAATCACCTACAAGCATAAACGGGAGGAAACAAGAATACATTGATTTAGCGACAGTAGCTACGGAGTTAAACACTCAAGAAGGAAATGGAACTACGGATAATATTCTATATGGAGAATCACCAATCTAGTGGAATACCACAAAAACAAGCACAATAGCCACTTCATCATGCGAATCAGAATACGATTGCAAAAGGGATCAATTTTAGGTTTCAAGATATACGATCTCTTTTCTATAAAGACTTCCTAAGCACAAGAACATCTGAAATGCGAGAAAAAGGTCTCGTATCTGAGATAAAACAATCAAAACAGAATTTCAGAACGCATGCTGGCGTGCTTGATTTAGCTCAGAGTGTCATTGACATTATGTACCATTACTATATTCAGTAAATTGACAAGTTAGAGCCTGAAATTAGCCTTATATCTGGTGAACTTCCTGTTTTATTTGAGCCTTGTAACAATGAAAATGCAATTGTAGCTATTTTTGGTGGGAGAAAAAGTGGTGAAGATATTGTAGGCTTTGGGGCAGAACAAGTGATATTGGTACCGTACGAAAACTGAAGTTTGTGAATTTGTTGGAAAAAAATGCACTTGTTCTCACTACAGTGGAGTATAAAGGTCTTGAGTTCCAGGTACGATCGAGCCTTAAATCAATTTTTTGTAATAACTTTTTGTCACATGATGATTATTGCTAAACTCCTTTTTAGGATGTATTACTCTACAACTTTTTTGGGACATCCACTTTAAGAGACCAGTGGAGAGTTCTATATGGATACATGAAGAAATGCGATTGGCTCAAAGACAAGCTTCCTCAATGCTTCTCGGCATTTCATGAGGCAAGACAGTGTTACTATGTATATGTGAGAACAACGGGAAGCTCTATAAACCAATGTTTGACTACTGGAAAAAGAGGGGACTCGTTAAGGTTAGAAAACCGGATGATTCAGTGGCTCGGGTTATGCGGGTTGGTAGCACCGCTCAGTAGTGGCTAGAACGTGAGAAAAATGTTGATTTTCAAAAATATTATTGCTATAATTTCCCTGTAATATTTTATTTGGGAACAATTTTGTTATGGCAACAATGTGTTTTGATAAGGCGGGAGACACATTGTGGGAAACACTGGCCAAAGCTTCTAGTCTGAGAGCATCTGCTTATCGAATGCTAGAAACTAATGATGAAGCTTTTGAAGGTTATGTTAGGGAAGCAGCAAGAATGTTCGAGTCTATTGGGAAAATTGAGCATGCTGCTTCATGTTATAGTGATTTGAAGGAGTATGAAAGAGCTGGTAAATTCTTTTTTATTGTGATTAATAGAATATCTGCTTGCACTAGTTTAATCTGTATCCTTTGAGCTCGAGATTATTGTTTTGACCTATGAATCTACCATCAACAACTACATTTTATAGACCTTCAGGTTATTGTATTAATAGAAATTTAAGTTAGTTAGTTAAGTATTAAGTCAGTTGGTTGTGTGTACTTGTATTGATTTTCTTTTAGTACTTCAATCATTTTAATCAAAGGTTTAGATGGGTATTAAGAAGTATTTTAGGGAAAGTACATTACTTAGGTTTAAGTTTCAAAATATTTCATACACTTTTTAAAAGTAGTAGAGATAAAAATATGATGATATTTTGTTTTTGCTAACTAGAAATACATAGACAAAGGAAATAAAAATAAAAATTTTGAAATATCAAAAGAACAAGAGAGGTTAAACTATAAGAGGCACACGACTAGTATATTTATCTCACATCGCTCGAAGAGGAAAACTTTTATGGGAAAAAACTCTATTTAAGCAAACCCTCCACCCAATTTGTGAAACTTACTTAAGCTCTAGATCTAGATGACATTAAGCATTGAGCTTTAGATTTATGTGCTATTAAGCATTGAGCTTATAAGTTACATAAATTGTGTGTTCAAAAAGCAGCTTTGTTGAGCTTATAAGGTACATAAAGTTTGTTTGAGCATTAGAACAATTTTTATAATTGTAAATGAGCTTTCGAGCTTGAGCTTGAGTTAGTATTTAGAGCTAAAGTTATACAGAGCAATTGATTTGCAGATAATAAAACCCATAAAGAGCAGCGTGACGTCTCTTTGTGTAACAAGTAATGACAACATCATAGTAGGATGTTCTGATGGAATGATACGCAAAATTGACATGCGATTGTTATCTTCAGATATTTTCAGTTTTGAAGTTGAATTTATGATATTTCTTGGGAAAAAACATAATGTTGATTATACGTTGGTGATGCGTTATGAATTTATGATTGATGATACAGTCGATCACAGAATTTGAACTCATGAGAATAAAAAACCAATGAAATGTTTAGTTGCATGGTTTTGGTGGTTCATGTGTTGACTGGTAAAAGATGCATTATTTTCATTTTTATTTAGTTAGCTAAAAAGGTTACTGTTGCTGACTTACAGGCAAAGGCAATCTGGTGATGTTATATTAAACATATATGAAGGTCATCAATGTGAGGAAAGTATCACGAGTTGAAATGAGTTTTTTTTACATGCTGATGTAATTAACTTTTGTGTTTTGTTCACCAGTTAAAATTGATTGCTTTTTTTATAACCAAAAGCTCTTTGTTGTGGGGGGTGGGGGTCCGAAGATGGTCGAGTTTTCTTTTGGGATACCATGAATGCTAAGGAGTCATCACGTAAATCTTCTCACACATCAGCGGTAAGCTTCTGTCGGTTTTTGCTTATATAATATTGTAAGTGATTCATTTAAAAGACTGTTGGTAAATATGATAGATTGGTTTGCTGATCAAATCAATGTCATCGACATAATAAGTAAATGGGGATAAGAATTATACTTGCAAAATAAGAAAGAAACCGTGTAGTTGTTTTGTTTGAAACCAAAACAAAAAGTGATGCCATAGCCCTAGTTGCTTTTTAGTTATGTTTGATGCATTGGACAACTTCTGCTTTTCGTCAGAACTATGTTCAGGTTTAAGACTTCCGCTGTTTAGTTGAGATAAATGTTTAAGTGACGTTGGTTTATTTAAAAGATTTTTCTTTTAGTCATGCGTTTGTACAAATAGGGTGTGAGCAGATTTACGTGAGAAGCTTACCGATGAGTGAACACGTTTACGTGATGACTCCTTAGCATTCATAGTATCCCAAATGAAAACTTGGCCATCTTCAGAACCCTAAACAGAGAGTTTTTGCGTTATAAAAAAAAGCAATCATTCTTTCATATCCGGTAACACAACACAAAAGTTACTAATTCACAAAAAATCATTTCAACTCGTGATCGTACCTCCTTGATGACCTACACTATTTGTATTACTTATACATCATGAGAAGATTGCTTTGCCTGGCAAAGTAAAGTCAGCCAATTCTTTTTAATAAATAGGATAAACAAATGGAAAATTAATGCAAGTTTTTACTAGTCCAAAGGCTGGATTGTAGAGTCCATACAACTTGCGAGCACATAGTCATCATTGTCACCTAAGCACATACACATGACTGGAGCCTTAAAGTTATAAGATTTTATTTCTCTAAAGATAAAACGATTGATTAAATAAAATTAAACATCTTGTGTATTGGGTAAAGGGGGAATATAATAATGTAGACTAATATCACGTACCTACGAGTGCGCATGTCAATTTTGTGTACCATTCCATTAAAACATCCTACAACGATGTCGTCATTACTTGTTACACAAAGAGACGTCACACAGCTGTTTATGGGTTTTGTTATCTGCAAATCAATTATTCCGTATAACTTTTATCACTCAATACTTCACTAAAAGAGCAAATGTCTCATCCAAAATTTATTAACAAAAGCACAAACATAACAAAATAAGAGTTCTCTATAACAATATACCACATTTAAAAACTGGTGTTACGCATTTTAAATCGGTCAAAAAAATTGGTTTTGGTCAATATCGGTCAAAATCGGTAAGTCGGTCAAAGTCGGTCAATATCGGTCAAACTTAAAAAAAAGTTTCTTTTAGGGTTTATATCGAGATCTAGTCTAATTTTTTGGGACATTAAATAATTCACCTTGACTCCACCTCTCCACCTCCACCTACACCTCCACCTCCTGCAACACCACAAGTAGGTAAGATATTTCTGATTTAAATCTTTAATTAATTAAATATGTATCATATCTAAGTAATTGTTAAAATTTGTCCATGATTACTTGATTAATGATTTTCACATCCATTTACAACTCCAAGAGAACTTTTTGAGTAATGATTTGCACAACCATATACAACCCCAACAAACTTCAAGAACTACAACCAAAACAACTCCTAGAGAATTTTTGTCGAAGAGTTCAAATCCGGGAGTGAGAAGCTAGTATATGAAGAGGGTGAATATGAGTCGGATGGAGTTAAAATCATAAAAGATTGCGGGGATGAAGAATAGAAGACGATATCACGATTAGAATTACGGTTTTATTTAAGTTTATTAAACTAGTTGTGGTCTTGTGTCTTATGGTTTTGTTATAATATTGCTGACGGTATATATTTATGTAAAAATTTTGTAAAATTAATTCCTTTATAATTTAGGCTCTCCGTCGAGAAACCAATAAATCGCCGCCAAGACTGATTTATCGCTTAAAGGTGGTCGACCGCCGAGGTTCCACCGAGCGATATTTACTAGGGGTGGCTATTTGGGTCGGGTTTGGGTTGGCGGGTTTGGGTTGACAAGTTGGCGGGTAAGAAAACCTCAACCCAAACCTGACCCTTTTAAATAATCGGGTCAGCTATGTCAACACTAACCTATTAACACATAACCCGAACCTCACCTATTTAATCTGTGTATATACTTGGGTTGGCGGGTTAAACAGATACACGGGTTGAATAGGTTAAACGGGTTTTGGGTCGACCCATTTAACCCGTTTTGTATACAAAAGTTGGCATATTACATAGGTTAAACGGGTTTGTAGGTCGACCCGGTTAATTCATTTAACCTATTTAACCTGTATAATAAAATATCAATAATTTTTAATTTAAGAAAAAATCTTAAACGGGTTGGTGGGTCAACCCATTTAATTTATTCCCAACCCAAACCCTGACCTGTTTAGTAAACGGGTTAGAAGGTCGACCTAAACCTGACCCGAATCTATTTAGACTGAACCTGAACCTGTTAATTTTCATGCCAGTTTTGGGTCGGGTTTCGTGTCTCGTCTTAAATTGCCACTCGTATGTGTTTAATTACACATACCATTTTCCATTAAAACCGAACTTAAATGACCAAAAACATACCAAAAGTACAGTGTATTTGTGTGTTTTGCATTTATATTGTGCAGGAAAAGGATATCAACAAAAAAAGACAAAAGTCAACCCGAGAAGTCAAAGTCAAGACCGAAGCCAGAAATGAAGATATCTTAAATGGGCCCACCCGTACCCATCTAATGGGCCAAGTCAGCCCATTAAGATATTTCATGAAGCCTTATAAGTCAAATGGACCCAAATTTCCTTTTATCCCATTCACGGCCCAAAAGCTAAGACAAGCCCAAAAGCCCTTTTTACACTTAACTATGTTAAGTCCTTAACTGACTAGTCAGTTAAGTTACAAGGACCATCCATGAAATGGAAAGATATAAACTCAAGGGCTAATCCTGCCAATCCCCAAAACTCTTTCACTACACAAGGACTTAACTTGCAATAAGTATATATGAGTTGAGGGGCTTAATTTGTCAAACACTCAAACTTCACCCCTGCTTAAAACTAACCCAATTTTCCCGCCTAACTTTTGTCACTATTCCCCTGTCACTCTCAATGTCACTCTCAAACAACCCAGCAACCTCGACCCCTGTTCACCCCACTCCAAAACCATCATTTTCCCTCACCCTACACCCCACATGGGTCATTGCCACCTTGGCAATCCCCAATACCACCATTGGGTAATAAAAACGATAAGAAATTTGATGGTCAAGAACATAGAAATTAGGCTCTACTCAAATTTAAAGGCTGAGATGATTTTTGAGACTCACTCACATAGCAAACACACTCTTTTTTTCTCTTAGCAAAGAAGCACAAGACAAAGAAACCAAGACTTAGTTGTTTTCTATAAATAGGACCATTGTAAGCCCATTGTAGCATCTAGCTTTTATTTTTAGCTTATTTTAGTCTTAATTTAGCGTAATGTACTTTTGTTTTTCATTGTAATATTTTTAAGTTAATGAAATTCATAGTTTGGTTTTAAAATCTCTTTCCAAGTTTTAAGGTTAATTTATGCCATTATAAGCTCTTAGATAAGCTCACATATGCTTTTATTAAACCACTTATATAACCTGTTTTCATTAAAATAACTTAAGCTGTTAAATATTAAGGAAATTCACAAAAAAATCAACTCAAAATACCACAGCTTATTTTTGGATGATATGCCAAAAAAGGATGGACTTATGGACTCTTACTAGCTTGTCTTTGACAAGCTAGAGCTTGTAGATCCCTTTGTTTACCCTGTTTTGAGCAAGGAAAATTGTAAGTTCACTTTTATATTTTTGCTTATTTACTGTAGCAAGTGCTTATTACTTAGCTTATTATAGTTGTTTTATGTTTGTGTATGCTTGTTTATTGCTTATATGTCTTTTAGTTAAGTTTTTCATCAAAACTGTCTTGATTTGCCTTTTAATTGCTTATTGCTTGTTGGCTTATTTAAGTGCTTATTGTCGTGTGCTTGTTGATCATATTTGCTTAACATTTGTAACTTGTCATCTGTCTTTAAGAAATTTTTCTTAAATCTTTATAAATCAGTTTAAAAAAGGATTTTTCAAAATTAAAGGGGTGTTTGGTTTACGAATGAAAATGGGTCAAAATGAGTGTAAAGTTGTTTTGGCTCATTAAGTCAGATTTAACAAGCCTTTTTAAGTCCTTTTCATCTGTTTTTAAAAGTTTTAAAAGTCTTAATCTTATTTTCAAAGTTATTTCTATAAGTGATTTGAATCTGTGATAATTTTGCCTTATAATTTAGCTTATTTACTTAGGAATTGATTAGGCTCTTATAGATGTATGCTTATTTTTAAGTCAAATGCAGTAGAATAGGAGTTGTTTAAGTGTGCATGAGTGTTTTAAGTTTTAGTCAAATCTGTTAAAATTTAGTTAAGTGTGATTTTTTAGTAAAAATGGCTTTTTCAATTGCTTATTCTGGCTTAACCTGAGTTTCAAAATGTTTTTTAAAAATTGATATGTGTTCTGTGAGGTCTCATTTCAATCTGTTTGGTGGTCTTAAGTTCATAAGGTTCTGGTTGGTGGCTTATTTTTAAGCTCAAATTTGTCATTTTCAAAGGTAAAAATTCAGCATATGCTGAGTGAATACAACACTTTTCATAAGCAATTTCCATGGCCAAATTGAATTTCAAACCCCTTGATCTTTGCTGGTATTTGTAGCTTATTGTAGAAGCTTTAAGGGCATATAAGCCCTTAAGCCATAAGGTTCCTGCTGCTAGCTTAAAAATAAGCTAGAAAAGTGCTATTTGGCCATTTCAATTGTTTTCAATTGCATTTTGCTTATTGCTTTTTATTTCTTTCTGCTTATCTTTCTTAGCTTATTTTTGTTAATAATTGCTTATTAAGTGTAGCTTAGTTCCTGTGTTAGCTTAGTTGTATTTTTTTATTAGCTTAATTGTCTTAAAAATGCTTAACAGTTAAGCATTTTTGTCTTAGTGTAAAAAGCTCATTCTATAAACTTTAGTGCTTATTTTTGTGCTTATTACTGGATTCTAAAAAAGGTGTCTTTGTAAAAACTGCTTATTTATTGCTTATTTAAAAGTTGTAAAAAAATTCAAAAACAAAAAACGTTTGGGAGTAGGGGAAGTCCCAAGTGAGCCAAGGCTCGAACCCGGGACCTCAACCCCACTCAACCAAGCATTTTAGCACCAACACCCTCTACCACTAGCACCCTTGGGATTTTTCTGTTAGGACTTGCACAATCAATTTACTTAACAACTTTTTGAGCCCCATTTTCATAAATAAGCCATAGCTTATTTTAAGCTTATCTGATCTTATTTGTTAAGTTGGGTAGTCTAGTTTATTTTTCTTATGAACCTTACATCTTTTAGGTCTTTTGTGTAATTTTTCATATTTTTCTACCTTTATTTGCTATTTTTCTTGAATTTTCGTAGATTAAAAAATTAAAAAGTCATTTAAAAATAGAAAATTAATTTGGAAAAATACAAAAAAATAGTTTTTAGATTTAGAATAAATATCTTGAGTTATACAAGTTCTAAAATTATTTTTATCACTTTTAGATTTTAATTTTGATTTTTAGTGTTTTAAATTAATTTTAGAAAATAGATTTTTATTATAAAAAGTAGTGAAAATTATTTTTCTATGTTTTTATAACATTTTAGACTTTTCTAAAGTAGAAAATCATTTTTTGGAATTTTTAGGTATTAATTTGTTATTTTCTAGAATTTTAAATAGATTAAATAGGTTTTTAATTCATAAAAAATTATAAAAAAGTCAAAAAAATATAAATCTTTTTTAAAAAAATTTCTTTTGTCCTTTTAGAGGTTTACATGCAAAAATTTCTTGTGTAAGGTTTTATTTTGACTTAGTTGATATTTAGACGCGTTTAGGAGTCCCGTTTGCAATTTTAGTTTAAATTTGTGTTGCCTTAATTGTTCTTAGTATAGATTGCATTAATTTCCTGTAGATTTAGAAAATCAAATCCAAATCTTTGTCATTCAAACATCAAATATCAAACCGACTCTCGACTTTCCAATTCACTCCTCGTTAAGGATAAACGACCTGGGAATTCATACTTCTCCGGATTTCATTGATTTTCTTTCTTTGAACCTTTTCAAAGGTAACTTGATTTGGTGTGGTTAATATATAAGTAGTAGTATTTATATATTATTATTTATATTTATACCAAAAATGCTAGAAATCAGTTTTTGGCGCTGTTGCCGGGGAGGAGTGTAAGCGTTTGTCCTTATATATCAATAAAATAAATCAATCATATAATACTCTCAACTTTGAGTATTATCATTAATAAGTTCCCAAACAAAAGATTCAAAAACTTACCTTTTGTGTCACTTGCGAGATACAGCTCACCTTTGAAAGTTAAACAAACTATAAGAGGAGTATAAGGAGGGATGTTCCGAGGAACTACGACCTTTTAATAGCTTTTAATAGCTTTGAAAGGAACTCACCTTTTAATAGCTTTGCGCTTTCCTACTCCTCCGCTCCTTTGTGCGGTTTTCTTTTAGAGAGCTACCGTGAAGCTTGTTGATTATTAGGTTTAAGTTGTATTGTCTCGTTGTTCGTTGTTAAAATAAATCTTTGAAAAAAATTATTGAAAAACCAAAAAAAAATTAATTAGTTATTGTTTTAATTTTTTATTTTTCTTTTTACGGGTATGGCACTCGATGTTCTAACTAGGGAATCTAGTTCACACCTCTCGAAGATCTCCAGAAACGTACAATTCCAATGACACTGTGTTGATCCAAATCCTTTTGAAGAAATTAACATGGCCGCTACCGGAGCCGGCAATGACGGACCACCTCTCGCTGAAGGAGGTGATCAACCAGTTCCCGACCTCCGAACGATGGAGGAGTTGTACCAATCGACTTTGAATGGTCGAGGCGGAACTATTGCCTCGATCAACATTCAAACAACCAATTTTGGACTTAAGAATGACATGATTCATCAAGTTCAAAATTCTTGCCAATTTCACGAATTACCGGGTGACGATGCGAACAAGCATCTTGAAAAAAAAATTCATGTCACCTAAAGTATTAAAGTGAATGGGGTCACTGATGACGTCCTTCGTCTATATCTCTTTCCTCACTCCTTGGAAAATACTTCCCACCCTCTATGGTGACCAAGTTGAGAAATGATATTACGAATTTCCATCAAGAACCCGATGAGTCGTTATTCGAAGCATGGGAACATTATAAGCTTTCGATTGATCGTTGTCCTAATCACAACATGTTACCCGTCACTCAAATAGATACTTTCTATAACGGGTTAACTTTAAGACATCATGATACCATCAATGCTGCCGCCGGAGGTACCTTTATAAAAAGGCGACCCGAAGAGTGTTATGATCTAATCGAGAATATGACCGCTCACCACAATGATTAGGACACTTCCGCTCTACGGAGTAAGTCATCTAGTTCTATCACTTCTTCTAATCCAAAAATAGTAGCTCTTAAGCTTGAAATGGCGGAAATCAACAAGAATTTAATGAAATTGCTTCAAACAAACCAACAAGTAAAAGCAGTTACTCCTAGGTGTGAAACTTGTGGTGGGCCACATGCTTATAATGATTGTACAGCGACCGTTGGCCAAACTCGGAACTTATATGCTGCGGGAGCCTATAATCAAGGTGGTAATTCTTACCAACCTCAAGGCAACTGTAATCTGCTTAGCTATCGTTCGGACAATTATCTCAAACCACCTGGGTTTAATCAGAATCAAAACCGAAGCAATCAAAATCAAAACTACCAAAATAGGAATCAAGGAAACAATCATAAACAGGGGAATTACCAAGGAAGAAACCAATTCTTCCAAGGAGCTAGTCATGTTTAAAACCCACCTCCAGATTATCAAGCACCAGCTCATCAAGCCCCGGGTTACCAAGCTCTAGTTCATCAAGCCCCGGTTCCTCAACCGCAATTTGTGACTACTACCGAGTTCACAAACTACATGAAGGCAAATGATGCCATTTTGAAAAACATGCAAACAAATATGACCTCATTGACAAATTCCAATCTTGAGCTTAAAAATAAGCTTGGTCAATTCATGAAAATGAATACCGCTTCTACCTCACGTTCGGGAACACTTCCAAGTAACATCGTTACTAACCCAAAGGAAGATTTGAAAGGTATCACCACCCGAAGCGGTGTTGCTTATCAAGGACCCACGATTCCTACTACTTCTTCTTCTAAGAGATCAATAGAGTACGTTAGCTAAGTGATGCCAATCTTGGAGCTCTACTAATAAGGATAGAGGAGGATCTTTGGGCGGAGATACATGACTTCCTTGTAGAAGAAAATGACCATATATACCGAGATGGATACTTTCGGTGTGGTAATCGCGAAACTCGCACTTGTCCGAAGCTGAACAAGGTCCGTTAGGGGCTAGACGCGCAAAGGAAGATTTGAGCCTCGGTTATCACCACTCCCGAAGAAGCTTGAGGTTGTTATCAAGGACCCACGATTCCTACTACTTCTTCTTCATCTCCTGAAGTGGTGGAACGTGATAAAAAATATAACCGACGGGTGACAAAAGGAGCATGGTGACCTTCCTACTAATAACGGAAGTACCAAAGACGTCCAACCTCTGGTTGTCTAAGTTGAAAATCAAGTACCAATCTCCGAGCCCGTTGTTGCTCCAGTTAGTGCTCCGATGCCTAACCCGAAACCGTCAATTCCATATCCATCATGAAGAAATGATGAAAGGAACCGTCAAAAAGCTAACAACTAAATTGAGAAATTCTACCAAATCTTTCAAGATATGAGTTTCGAAATTAGATTCGCGGATGCTTTGATTCTTATGCCAAAAATTTCCTCGACGCTTAAAGCCTTAATCGGAAACAAAGAAAAATTAAGTGAAATGGCTAGAACACCTTTAAATTAGCATTGTTCGGCAGTTATCCTCAACAAGTTACCTGAAAAACTTAGAGACCCCGGCAAATTCCTCATACCGTGTGATTTTCCCAGAATGGATGAGTGCTTAGCCTTGGCCGATCTTGGCGCTAGCATAAATCTCATGCCATTGTCCGTGTGGAAAAAGCTTTCTCTTCTGGAGCTTACTCCTACTTGTATGACTCTTGAACTTGCAGACAGGTCAATTTCCCGACCGTTCGGTATCGCCGAAGATGTCTCGGTAAAAGTTGGTGTGTTCCATTTCCCGACCGACTTTCTAGTCGTTGACTTTGATGCCGATCCCCGAGTTCCCCTAATTCTCGGGAGATCCTTCTTAAAGACCAGACGTGCTTTGATTGATGTTTACGAAGGTGAATTAACTCTTCATGTCGGCAATAAAGCCGTTACTTTCAATCTTGATCAAACTTTGAGATACTCGGCTAATTATAATGATATGACGGCGAACCGAATCGACGTCATTGATATGGATTGTGAGGAATATTCTCAAGAAGTTCTTGATTTCTATGATGTGATCGCGCCTTGTGGCAGTATCCTTCAGAGGACTCGCTATGGGTATGACCACGATCTCTCTAATGCAATCATACTCGTTGGCTTTTTGGGCCTCGGATATCTCGCAGTCCTTCTCCACGTCCGTATCGCATAGGATAGTGATGTTGTCGTGCTCGCCTGAAAGGGAAGATGCGTGGACTATCAGCGTCGACTCTTGCAGATGGCCAGGAGCTCGTCCACACCGTAGGAAGACTATGGATCACTGTGTGTCGTTATATAATAACAAGACTTATCAGGCCCAGCCTGGCGTGACATTTGCTTCTGAGTGTGAGACAGTAGATATTGTACTAATGATAAGAATCCGTGTGTCTATCAAATAGACCCATTGTCGCTTCTGCTCTCGTACCTAAGGAGGATGGGGATTTGATCGCTGCAGAGGGAGATCGACTGCTTGGACCCCAATGTTTCGAGGACGAGAGACCCAGCGAGACTTTAATTAATTAAGTGTGTGGAAGGGCCTGAAATAGTGAAGAATCAAAATCATTTATCTCAACTCTGATAAAAATCAACGCATGAACTCCTGAATCAAAAAACAGGGACGGTCGAGAGCGTCGGAGAGGACTCTACAACTACTCACATAAATCCTCATTTCAAAATATGACTCAAAGTTTTTAGAAGAGAGATAGACAACAAACTGTTTCTTCCAGATTGTCTTATGGTATCGCGTATCAAAAGAACGTGGGAGGGGGAGGAGAAGACACGACTATTATAGTTGTGTTGTTTAGATTAGTGAAGTGACAGATTGCCAACGTTCGTTAAGCCAATTGGCTCTGAGGGAAGCGATACTCATACTATGACATTTATAGGGTGATAAAAGCTTCCAGCTCTGAATGTAAAAGCTGGACGCAGCACGCACATGATTCTTGCTGAATGGAAGGCATGACGTTGTCTAAGATAGTGCTGATGTTCTCGGAATCCGAAGCAGTCAATAATGCAGCGGGTACAATGGCCGAAAAAATCCCTGGATGTCATCAAAAGGAGGTTGAAAAACTTCTTGACGCAAGATTAATTTTAACTCCGATCTTCGGATTTAGTCCTTGGGTAAAGCCCTGTAAACTTGTGTGCCGAAAAAACGGTGGCCTTTACCATTGTTGAAAATGATGGTGGAAAATTGAAGTGATCTCGACTCGAGTGGTTACGGGGGGTGGGCGTGTATGAATTGACTACCCGTAAGTAAATGAGGGCCACCCAGAAAGATCCATTTCATGGATCAACAATGCTCGAGAGATTAGCGGGAAAGAATACTATTTATTTTCTCTGATGGTTTTCTTCGATAAGTTAAATGACGCCGCCCGTAATGACCACTTTCCATTATCGTTTATGGACCAAATGCTCGAGAGATTGGCGGGAAACGAATACTATTGTTTTCTCGATGGTTTCTCGGGTTACTTTCAAATTCCCATCGATCCTAAAGATCAAGAAAAGACCACATTCACGTGTCCTTATGGAACGTTCGCCTATCGTCGCATGCCTTTTGGGTTATGTAATGCACCGGGCACGTTCCAAAGGTGTATGATGGCTATCTTTCATGATATGATCGAGAAAACGATGGAAGTCTTTATGGATGACTTCTCGGTCTTTGGGAATTCATTCGAAACTTGCCTCTCCCATTTAGACAAGATGCTTAAACGTTGTGAAGACACTAATCTTTGTCTAAATTGGGAGAAAAGTAATTTCATGGTCAAGGAAGGAATTGTACTTGGCCATAAGATTTCCAAGAACGGGATTGAGGTTGATAAAGCGAAAGTTGATGTTATTGCTAAGCTACCTCATCCCACCATCGTTAAAGGAATTCGGAGTTTTCTTGGTCACGCCAGGTTTTATCGTAGATTTATTCAAGATTTCTCAAAAATAGCTCAGCCGATGACCCGTCATCTTGAAAAAGATACTCCGTTTTTCTTCTCCAAAGAGTGTATTTAAGCCTTTCAAACACTTAAGAAAAAATTGACCGAAGCACTAATTTTGATTGCCCCCGACTTGGACCTACCTTTTGAGATAATGTGCGACGCAAGCAATTATGCTTTACGGATAGAACAAAAGCATTGTGTATACCTCATCTTGAACAAAAGCATTGTGTATACCTCATCTTGAACAAAAGCATTGCAAGCGATTAAGAAAAAATTGACCGAATCGCATTACACCACGACGGAGAAAGAAATGTTAGCCGTGGTGTACTCCTTCAAAAAATTATGGTCTTACCTCATCTTGAACAAAAGCATTGTGTATACGGATCACTCCGCCCTCAAATATCTCTTTGCTAAAAAAGATTCCAAAGCGAGATTGCTCTGGTGGGTTTTCATCCTTTAAGAGTTCAAATTCAAAGTAATTGACACAAAAAGAGCCAAGAATCTCGCGGCCGATCATCTTTCCTGATTAGAAAATCCTTATGAAAATGTGCTCGACCCAAAGGAGATAAATGACACGTTTCCTCTCGAGACACTTAATATGGTGACTTTTCGTGGTGACTCAAGTACCCCGTGGTTTACAGATTTTGCAAATTACTACGCAGGGAATTTCATTGTTAAAGGGATGTCATCCCAATAAAAGAACAAGTTTTTCAAAGATGTTAAGCACTACTTTTGGGACGACCCCTATTTGTTCAAAATATGTGCGGATCAAGTGATCCGGCGGTGTGTTTCGGGCCAAGAAGCTATTGACATCCTCAAAGCTTGCCATAGTCGACCCACCAGGGGACATTACGGTGCCAACTACACCGCCAAAAAGGTCTTTGATTCCAGGTTTTATTGGCCCACAATTTACCAAGATGCCCATCACTTGGTCACCCGATGTGACACTTGTCAACATCAAGGCAAAATTTACCGAGATACTTTGTAGTTTTTTGTGATGCCTTTGATATGTATGTTATTATTGAATGTGTGTGAGTGGACATGTTATGATTTTTTAAAGCTATTTATTACCGATATTCACTGAATCTCGTTTGTCCAGTTTCTTACCTCATCTAGTTTATAGGGGTTGATTGTCAGATTTTTGAACCAAGACTTTTTTTTTAATTTCTTACTGAACTATTTTTCTCTGACGAAGATTTGGTTGTTTTGGTTTCGGTGTTTTTCTAACAATATCCGATCTTATTTTCTGGTTTCGAGTAGTTGTTTTGCTTCCTATGGTTTGTGTGATGATGTTTTCTTTCTGTATCGCACATTGGGTGATTTTTGACTTGCATTTTGGTGTGAATATTTCGCTAAATAGCAAGGCTTAAAAAAATTCAGATTTCTTAAATTGCTTATTATAGAAATAATGATGTTATTTTTGTTAGCCTACACATAAGTATAAGTTACATCTAAATATTTAATTGGCTTTATAACTATAATTGTAACAGCCATGAGCCATTCAATATTGTATATTGTAATAGCCCATTAGTATGTTTATTTGTTGTAACAACCCATTACACATACAAATTAAGACACGGGATATAAAACCTGCACATGCTCAATATAACAATCCATTACACATGCTCATTATTTAAATTTTTGTTAAGCACTTAAGAGTAGTAAACTATGAAAAAGAAAGTTGTTAAACATGTAAAAGTTTAAAAACTTGCGTGTTGAAATGCTCCATGGTTAATATCGTTTGCTTACAACAATTTAACTGTTACAAATGCATGTATATGTTTTGCATACATTATCCAACATAGAAAGATATTTTGTCATAGTTGTTTTATACTAATTTGTCCCCTCGTAAATAAATTTTTCATGTATTATGTAAAACTTTGCCTCCTTATCTCTATCTCTATCTCTACTAATATCTAACACGTTTAGCCTTTTTAATTTTAGAAGTCTTAGAATTTTAAGAACAAAATAAATTGCTTATAATAGAAATCACTATTTCAACCAGCCAAATTAAGACATAGCTTTTTCAAAAATTTGTAACAGCCTTTATTATTGATGCAACCTTTTACTAGCCCTATAATATTAATGTACAACTTTTTCAAAAATTTGTAACATTCTTTATTATTAATAAACCCTTTTAAAAATTTGTAACAACTCATTCAAAATTTACTCCATCTCTCTATATAACCTAAACACACTGAATATCACGAACATTAGCCTCCATTATGTTTTCTGTCACACCATCACCTCTCTCAAATACCGCCATCTATCTATGGTTTTGGTGTCTTTGGTTGGTAAAAGGTTTGATTGGTAGTTTCGAGTGTGTTTGGTGGTTACTATGGTGTTTGGTGGTCACATTTGTATAGACGTCTATTTTTCATTTATCTTTAAATATGCTATTTATGCTACTCTCTTTAATTTGAATTTTATGTTTGTTAGGATGTGAAATAGTTGCATCGGTATGGTTTATAGTTATTTTAATTAAAAACGAACAACATCTACTCGCCACAAAACTTAGTTACTGGGTACCCGCCGCCGCATTGCGCGGGTACCCGGCTAGTTTAGAGCAAAGGATAGTTTATTTTGTGTTGAAATATATAATGCATAATATCTTAAATTAACAATTAAATAGTTTAACAAAAAATTAAATAAAACCTAACATATATTTAATAAACCCGACTTTTCAGTACCCCAATCCAATCTATATATACAAAGTATTTTAACTTTATCTTCATCCAATACAAGCACCATTCGTATTCTTCAAAATTCTCAGAGTTTATCCCTAAATACACAGAAACACACACAATGTGTGCAACTAAAAAAAACAAGTTCAGTTGCAGAACTTCTTGGGAATGATCAAGAACAACAAAAGTAAGTAAACAAATTTGTTTTCCTTTTCATTTTAATTATAATCACTTATATGTTGTGTAACAAGCTCGTGTTTTATTTCGTAAGAAACACTGCATAGCAGTTGAATCTTCAAACTTGCAAGAAAGAAATAAAGGTATGATATATTTTTAAAGAAAACTGTAATATTCAAATATTTTCATGATAGGTGTGAATAAAATTTATTTGTATTGTTTTTTTTCTGCATATACATAGAAAAATTAGAAGAAAAAAATGATAGAAGTCCAAAAACCCTATGAATGGGATCTTGATGACTCGTATTATGAGGAGAATTTTAGGATTACAAGTATTAGAAAGCTAAAGAAGAGCGACTTGCTAGAGAACAAGTGTCAGATCTAAGAAGTATTGGAAAGCTAAAGAAGAGCGACTTGCTAGAGAACAAGTGTCAGATCTAAGAAGATTTATATGATTCCGACATGTAGAGTGTTAGATGTGTATCTGTATCTGATGGAGATTGGGATGATCAAGACAGCTTTATCAACGATCTCCACGGATTACTATTCTGCAGATGATAGAATACTAATACAAAAATGGATTATATTCGTTTTTATTTTAATTTAATTTTGTTTCACACTATATAAGTTGCGATGTTTTTTTAGGCTTCTAATACAATCTATGTTTATTAATGGATGATGCTATTTTATTAAAAGTTTCGTAGTTGTTTATCTAAATTACTATCTTACTATGAGAATCTTTACACACAAATGATAAAAACCGCAAGTACAAATCAATGGAACTATATGTTGATGTCATTGCATGTATTCATGTCACGTGTTTTGATCACAAAATATAATTCTATTTTAATTAAAAGCATTATTAAAAATCTGTACAAATGTCTATGATAATTCAAGGTTGTATATTTTAACAATTTAATAGTTTACACTTATTTATTGAGATATTTGATGATGTGTCATTTTATACACTTTTTCGAGGTCATTTAACCTTATAAATCATGCATTTATGCCTAAATTATGTACTTAATCGTTCTTTTTTGTTTTTTTAGCATTCAGGAAGCTTTTGAAGATAATACACATGACTTAGAATCATTTGGAGAAGAAACGGGAAAACTACGACTCTACACCAACGATCTTGAAGAAATATGTACAGTGGCTGGAGACGGTGTCGCAAATCCTTAAGACGGCGTCAGATCATAGAAGAGACGGCGTCAAGAAAATATAAACGGTGTTAGAATTAAGCCGATCTGAGAAACCTGAGAAGATTATAGCGACACGACGGCG
The DNA here is from genome assembly GCA_026074375.1 of Tanacetum coccineum. NCBI lineage: Eukaryota > Viridiplantae > Streptophyta > Magnoliopsida > Asterales > Asteraceae > Tanacetum > Tanacetum coccineum. The sequence goes on along the minus strand of BQNB010003107.1, from coordinate 18,109 downwards.
TCTGGAAAAACAAGCGACGCCGTCGCGCTTGTTTTAGTACATATACAAATCCGTTTTTAGGGTTTTGTGTGTGTAACTTTGGAGAACCGAACCCTAGTTTAGAGAAGTCATTTGTAGCTATTTTAAGGTCGTTTTTAGGGTGTTGCAACCCTATTGTAACTACCTTTTATCCATGCATTAATCAAGTAAAGTTCATTTATTTTCTATCACTTAATATGTCTATGTGCTTTGTGATTGATATGTGTTCTTCTTATTTGTTTAACATGCTAGGCTAGATCTATTAGTATTTACTTGTGATTGCATGAAACTTAAATTGTAGATCCTTTTATTGTTGCTTTTTGTGATGGATGTGCGCGTTAAGCTTTAGAAAACTAGCCATAAGATATTAAATTGGCATAGACGTCTAGGAAAACACAAGTGTGTAGAAAGGATACCAGCGGTAACAGTCTTCATACTACCTTTCCATTATTCTGGTTGATCCCTTTTAAGATATTTCAATTGCATTTAATATACTCTTAGGGGCCTTGTAATAATCTTTATACTACCTTACTTGTGCGTTGCCTTAACGGAATATTAAATAAACAACGGGTTCGTGTAATTCGTTCATGACTTAGGAAATACTTACAGAGATCATTACGAGTGTGACAAGGCAACATGATTAGGAGAAGCAATCTGAGAAGTAATGCATGATTAAGTAAATATGTTCGTTTATCATATAAGTTATCACCAAGTAGTTTAGATTTAGTTAATTAATTATTAGTTTAATCAAACCCAATCTCTAAAACCATGATTTTACTTGATTTCTATAAAAAAAATACAAAAAGAATCTTTTCTCAACCCCGTAGATCTCGGCTAGACCGTGTTCGAGCCTTCCCAACCTATTCCCATAGAGAACGACAACAACCCTCGAGTCTTGCCTATACTACTAATACAACGGTTAGGTACTCTGCCTAGGGAGTTGTAAAACATCTTGTTGAAGTCCTACGACGACCGCATCAAGATTTTGGCGCCGCTGCGTAGGGAATAGTTAGGTTTTGACCATTGTTTAACTTAGATCTACTTACTAGACTTCTTTCTAGTAAGATCTCTTTCTTTGTGTTAATTGTTTCGTAATCTATTTTCGTTGACCTCCATGGGAGACGAAAATCCTATCTATACTCTTAGAGATTACTCCAAACCTAGCCACGAAGGCTATAGGAACACCATTGAGCTCCCCAAAGGGAACAATGTGGTACCTCTTTGATCCGACACCATTAAGTTGGTGCAAAACAGATGCTCATTCCACGGACTTCAGTTCGAGGATCCAAACCAACATCTTAAGGATTTTCTTAAATTAGTAGACTCACTTGACCTTGATGTTGCAAATAGGGAAAGAACGCGCCTGCGTTTATTTCCATTTTCCCTTCACGATCAAGCTAGCAATTGGCTTGAATGTCCTCTAGCAGGATCCATCTCCACATGGGAGGATCTTACTACTCGTTTCCTTGCTTAATTCTTTCCACCGAGAAGGACTGCAAAACTCCGTAATGACATCTTGATGTCCCAACAACATCAAAGAGAGTCTCTCTCTGAAGTATGGACTCGTTTCAAGAACTTACTCCAAAAAGCCCCTCATCATGGCATCGATCTTTGGCTCCAAGTCTAAATCTTTTATGACCATGTCAATCCCGCCATAAGACAAACCATTGACCAATCGGCTTGTGGTTCTGCCGAGATATACCAAAACATAAGCCGGGGAGATTGGCAGGACCATCAAGCAAGGTAGATGGACCAACAAGACGATCGTGGGGGGCGGCTTGACACATGGATGGGACAGCAGGAAGAACAAGCCAACTGGATGTATAACCACACTGTTTGCCAGTTCTGGTACTTGTCTACCCTTGATAACTTGGATCCCCACCTCTAAATTGACCCATTCCCCGGGCGTGAGGCTGACTACCCTCCCTATGGCTATACTAGCCACATGCCCCTTAGTTATGAGTACCGATTTGACCCCGCTCTCGGTAGTTTTGAGTGATTGTGCTTGTACTCTTCATTATCTTCTTTGATGTGTGAAACAATTACGGTCTGTAATAGCTTAGGATTATTTGTTAGACTTATTGCCGAATTATCTATATGCAATATCGTTTATTAATATTAGGAATGTCTTGTGTTTTAATTCTTCATCGTTTATTCTTTTATGTTTGAATTATGTGTAATCATGCTTTGCTTTGCTTTTAACTTCATCTTATCTGCAACCAAAGGTATTTTGCATAAAATAAGTGTAGGGGAAATTATTCGGTTTTTAAGAACAAATTCAAACATAATAAATAGATTGTTTAGATTAATTCATGTCAGTTTTGAGTCATATGATTGTAATGATTAATTTTCAGGTTTTTTGTAGTATTTTCTACATGAAACAACTAATAAGATTTTGTGCAGTAATTTTTCTTGGAAAAACGAATGAGAAGTTTTCACAGTGTATGGAGACAACATCTAGAAATGGTGTGACGCCGTCTGAATTAGTGAGCGACCATGTCAGGATTTTTCCTAATGGCGTCTGACTCCTAGACTTGTGAAAATTTAAACTTTTTAAAATATTTTCAAAAATTAATTTTGCACAATCTCTAAAATTTGTATTTTTCTTATAAACCTGTAGAAAATCATCACTTTCATCCTATCTTTACTGCTTTCGTAGAGTCAACCCTAAAAATTTCGTTGTATATATCATATCTCGCAGATTTTACGCCAGATGTAGTTGTCTTTGTCTTTGATTTACAGGTTATATTTGATGAGAAGAAGCTTGGAAGTTCTTAGGAAGTTTCATTGGATGATTCTTGGAAGACGATTTAACCAGTTATCGCATGTTTCTTCTCCATTATTAAGCAAACCAAGGGAGTACTAGTTTCTTTTACTTGTTTTCTTTTCCCTTTACTAGTTTTACGAGTACTTTTAAGAACATTAGGGACAATGTTCAACTTAAGTGTAGGGGGAGAAATAACCCTTAGAAACTATTCTTTCAATTGGCATTTGCTTTGTCCTTAAAATGATGGGTAATATATCGAAACATAGCATAAAAAGGTAATTTTAACAAGAAATTTAAATGTTTTTATGACACACAGAGACGAAAACCGAGTATTATTAGCGTCTCATGGATAGAAATTTATATGACTATCACAAATACCCTCAGAATTCAACCCCAAAAATATGAGGTTCGCCTTTAGATCTATAGGAATTCGGGTATCCATTTGTGATAACCTAGATAATTTTACCTTTAGCTCGCTCGAGTTAAGGAACAAGCAATTGTATGTATCTATTCCGTCGTTACGGATGTGTATGTATTTCTCGCCCTTTTCTGGAGCATTGGTATTGGTTTAAAATTATATGAGTGTACCGATAGTATATTAAATTCTAGAACATATTTTTGTGATGCATCCCGAGACCGCATAGTGAGAATTACGATTTGCTAAATGATAAGATGCACTAGGATTAACCTATGTTTTAAACCTGTATTTCTTATTATGGTCACATCGATCATATAACTATCCCACACCTTGCCATGCACTCATTTTTAGTGCATGATACCCCTAGTGAAACCCTCTGAGCCTATCCTTTTTGTTTTTCTTCTATTTATGTATTACGGAACGACCGAAAGGGGATTCTTAGGAATTCCTAAATAGACAATTCCAGAAGTATGTAATAGTTAAATTTTGTCACCCTTGAACCAATTGTTACACCTAAATCGCCTTAGCGTTTCTTGTATGTACTCGTTTTTAGTACATTATTGTGTTAACCCAAGTTAATTATTGAGTACATGGTTGTTAAGTCCTTATCCTTGTAAATACTATTTTGGGATTCATGGTAGTACTTATTTTGCTGAAGAATGGGGAAGAAAAGTTAAATCATTACCCCTATATTTGTTCGATAGTCTCCGTGACATGTTGATCCACCTCAAATCGGGTCATTAGTAGCTTATGTTATGAGTTAGAAAAAACTCAAGTGTGTGGGTACAGCTATAAGCCCCAAGTTATGATGTATTATGTTATTAAAAAATAGAAAAATAGAAAAGAAAAAGAAAAGAGATTGATGTAGAGGTTTGTAGAGTATGTATATATCTTTGTCCGAGTCTTTGGCTTAGCAACCCAACCAACGTGTATTCTTATAAGTAATTAACTACCAAAAAGCCACCCTCAAATATATCCTATCCGTTTCAGTTTCCATATATGTTATCTTACACCTACATATCACAACGCTTAAAAGACCTCTTTGATAGTAATGACTAGTACTTGCGCCTAGCGGTGGAGGTTTGATCTTTTACCAAGTCTATGGTAATTTATATGCTGTGACAGGTAATGAGTATTATTTTCTGTTTTGCATAGTTGTTATAATTTATTATACACCCGAGTGAATGAGTGAATCCAAACACTTATGTGAGGTGCTAGTATATGATTTCCGTGCTTTTAATTATGAGGTCTAGAAGGTTGTATCGTAAACTGCTTTTAAAGAGTAGGTTAAATGACCCTAATACTCCTATTGTCTAGATAGGAAATCTCATTTGCTTGAGGACAAGCAAATCCCAAGTGTAGGGGTATTTGATGAGGTGTCATTTTATACATTTTTTCAGGGTCATTTAAACCCATAAATCATGTATTTATGCCCAAATTATGTACTTAATCATTCCTTTTTGTGTTTTTAGCATTCAGGAAGCTTTTGGAGGAAATACACGTGACTTGGGCTCATTTGGAGAAGAAACGAACAAGACTATGACTCTACACCAACTATCTTGAAGAAATATGTACAGTGGCTCGAGACGGCGTCGCAAATCCTTGCGATGACGTCAGATCATAAAAGAGACGACGCCAACAAAATATAGACGATGTCAGAATTATGCCGATCTAAGAAACCCTAGAAGATTATGGCGGCACGACGGCGTCTGGAAATACAAGCGACGCCGTCGCGACTGTTTTAGTATATATACAAATATGTTTTTAGGGTTTTGTGTGTGTAACTTTTGAGAACCGAACCCTAGTTTAGAGAAGTCGTTTGTAGCTGTTTTAAGGTCGTTTTTAGGGTGTTCCAACCCTATTGTAACTACCTTTTATCCATGCATTAATAAAGTAAAGTTCATTTATCTTCTATCACTTAATATGTCTATGTGCTTTGTGATTGATATGTGTTCTACTTATTTGTTTAACATGCTAGGCTAGATCTATTAGTATTTACTTATGATTGCATGAAACTTAGATTGTAGATCCTTTTATTGTTGCTTCTTGTGATGGATGTGCGCGTTAGGCTTTAGAAAACTAGCCATAAGATATTAAATTAGCGTAGACGTCTAGGGAAACGTGAGTGTGTAGAAAGGATACGAGCGGTAACAGTCTTCATACTACCTTACTCTTATTCTAGTTGATCCCTCTTAAGATATTTCAATTGCATTTAATATACTCTTAGGGGCCTTGTAGTAGTCTTCACACTACTTTACTTGTGCGTTGCCTTAATGGAATATTAAATAGACGGCGGGTTCATGTAATTCGTTCATGACTTAGGAAATACTTACACAGATCATCACATGTGTGACAAGGCAACAGAATTATGAGAAGCAATCTGAGGAGTAATGCATGATTAAGTAAATACGTTCGTTTATCATATAAGTTATCACCAAGTAGTTTAGATTTAGTTAATTAAGTATTAGTTTAATCAAACCCAATCTCTAAAACCATGATTCTACTTGCTTTCTATAAAATAAAAATACAAAAAGAATCTTCTCTCAACCCCGTAGATCTCTATTAGACTGTGTTCGAGCCTTCCCAACCTATTCCTCTAAAGAACGATAACAACCCCCGAGTCTTGCCTATACTACTACTACATCAGTTAGGTTCTCTACCTAGGGAGTTGTAAAACTTCTTGTTGAAGTCCCACGACGACCGCATGAATATTATCCATATTTGAACGTAAATCATAGTTTGCATGTTTTTAAATCTTATAAATGTCTACATTGTTATTGAGATATAATCCAAAAATAAATGAATTAAATTTATAATTTAGTTATGGTATATTTAGATAAATATACATTTTTAAACTTCCATATTTTATGATTTATTGTACACAAAATATAATCTTGAAAAACGTAAATTATAGTATGTATATTTTTAAATTTTCCAAATGTCCACATTCTTATTGAGATATTATCCAAAATTAAGTTAATTAAATTTGTAATTTAGGTAGTTGTTATATTTAGATAAATATACATTTTTAAACATCAACATTTTAAAATTTATTCCACACAATGGTGTACATCCCAGTTGTGAGGTATTAGACATTTATTAATCTTTCTTCTAAGTTAGTTAGGCATCAATAAATTCCACATATATCATCAAGAAATAAAACAAATTATGAAACTACATGTTAATGTCATAAACGCATGTTGTAAACATACAAAACACATTGAAACAAATTATCACATATCAATATCTATACGCCTTCTAAAGAGAATTTGGGATTCTCTTGAATTCTTGAAAGTTGAAAAACACATATTTTAGGAAATGTTGAAAATTAAATGCTTGAAGCTTGAATGTTGTAACATAAAAGTTGAAAATGTATTTTAAGAAAAGTTGAAAGTTAAAAATGTCTATAATTCCGTTGGGAAAATTAATGTTATATATTCAGGGAAAGTATTGATAAATATAGTAAAATCTTGTGAAACAAACGGCCTAATAGCAACACATATAATTGATTAATGAAAGAAGAAAATAGAGAGAATCGTAACATATATATCATTGAGATTGATCTCACAAACTACAGGTAAACCTTTATTTATAGGGCTCTCATAATCAAAGTGTTTAGTACAATCATGATAGAGGGAATATGAAAAATTAAAGGTTTGAGAGGTTTAGGTATATGGATAGCTATAATCATAATTATTCATAACACTCCCTCTTGGCTATCCATCCTTAGTTCTCATACGCTTAGATATGTTGCCTCGTTAAAAACCTTGCTTGGAAAAACCCTGTGGGAAAAAACCATAGCTAAGGAAAAAAGAGTGCAACACGTATATTCTCCGTCTGATGATAAGATCACTTAAGTTCATTTAGTCTTCGCATTCCAATGTCATGAACCAACTTCTTGCTGGTTGCAATAGGAAGTGTCTTGGTAAATAAGTCTGGTAGGTTGTCACTTGAACGAAACTTTTGAACAATAATGCCGCCACTCTTCTAGTAAGTCATGAGTGAAAAATAAATTCAGTAGAATATACTTAGTTTTGTCTCCTTTGATGTATCCAACCTTAAGTTGAGCAATACATGCTGCATTATCTTCATGTACAACTGTTGGAGAATACTGGCCAGAAGAAATCCCACATGATTCACAAATATGTTGTATCACTCGCACCAGGCTCACTGTATAGGTGACCAAGATCTCAATGTGTGGGACACGAGCTATATCTTGCATATAAGTTCAACAAAAATGATATATCAGGTCGTGTATGACTCGTATGAAATATCAGTACCTCAATGACACTTAAATAAGGTACTTAAGGACCAAGAATTTATTCGTCGTTATGTGGACATCGAACCTTTTCAACATCTAGGGTCCTAACAACCATTGGTGTGTTCAATGGATGAGCTTTGCCCATATAAAATCTTTATAGCGATTGATCTTTGTATGCATTTTGGTGGACAATGATTCCATTCTTTAGATGTTCAATTTCTAATCCGAGACAAAAAATTTCTTTCAAAGATCTTTCATCTCAAACTATTCCTTTAAGTATTCAACTGTCTTTGGAACCTCATGTGGAGTTTCGATAATATTCAAATGATCAACACACATAACAATTATGACTTATTCATGTACGGATCTTTTTATAGAAATGAATTGGCAGATATAATCATTTTTATATCATTCATCTACTAAATATTCATCAAGGTGATTGTAACACATATGCCCGTACCATGATTAATTCAATACAATCAAGTGGTAATCTCGAGAACTTTTCTTATATGCTTTAAGCATAAAAAATCACTAGCAAACTTCATGCATTTTATATCATATAATAAAATCTTAACATCACATGAGCTCTATTCAATTAGTTTTTGACGCATATCGATTACTTACTATATTGCCAGAGTTGTAAAATATTTAATACATTATTAGATCCATCACATGAGAATAATTTTCCTTATGATCATTTTCAAGTCTTTGAGAAAGTATATGTGCGTCATCACTAGTAATTTATGCATAATTTAAGTTCACTTTATCATATAGACCGATGCATATCCAATAAGTTTTATACATTCATATGTACGGACTTCAAGTCCTAGTAACCATGTCTCGTCAAAAGTTACTTCAATCTTTCATTAGTTATGTGCGTCTTTACATCTTTCGGTCACTTATTTATACATTTTCACTTTGTGCATGTATGCTTTCACGATCCTCACCATGATTATAGCGTTATCTTATTTATTTATATAATCATTACCATACTCATTATCATATATATTAGTACTATCGACTTCGATTCATTTCTTTTCAATTCTACATTTCACTAGACATTACATTATATCATTTATTGATATCTCATAGTTTTTTGACGTACCTGGGGATTTTCAATTAACTTCATGTATGGTGTCTCTTTAGAAGACTGTTATGGGGTCTTTTTACCTCGATTCGACCATCTTAACTTTCTTGCTCCATTTCATATCTTTATTCGAGGTCTTTTATTTGGAATCGATTAGTCTATCACGTTGGAGACGTACCATAGTCTTATTGTTGGGACATACGTTGTAATTGGAGCTCTACAATTACTACATTTGGAATATATATTGTCCTTAAAACTTCAAGTTCATATTCATTAGTGTGAGGATCACCATTTGTATTAACATAATTCATTCCACATTTCATGCTGCTCATTCTCCCCTTGAATGAATTATCAACTTTAACATCCCATTTTGTGTATTGTGGTGGATTTAGTATATATTGCACAATTACAATATCTCATATGGGAACTATATGGTTTGTGACTAAAAACCATTCTACTGGAGAGTAATCATTATAGATTGTTGGCAAGATGCGAAATCATATGTTATAAAACGCCCCATAAACTAAAAGTTTTGTTCTTATAATTATTGGCTTTGCAATCAACTGAAGATATTTATAAACGTTTCAAGAAAATAAATTCACGTATGAACATGGGCTATATAAAGTTCAACATTTATTCCAATAATCGCCTAATGCTTGGAAGTGTTCAACACCGTCTACAAAATATAATGTGGAAAATCATGCTGGCTATTTATAAGCCGAGTCATTCATCACACTAACCTTAAGTTGTGTATTTGATGATAATTTTGATGATGCATCGATTTTAAACTCAAAATGATCTACATTGCAGATATATAGGCCTGCATATATCTCCTTTATATTCTTTCCAAAACTTTATAGGAAAAAGTCCTCAATGTAAGTTGATGGTGATAGATGAACAATTAACTTCCATCGAGAACAATCAAATTTATCTTTGAAGAAACATATTGTTCTTCATATTTCGCATCATGACTCGGGATAATAATAATATTGCTACATAAACTTAATGTTTATGACCACTTTTTTTTGCTTCAATCGCACTTTACTTTACACAAAATCTTGGCACATAAACAACTAGTTTATGACCACATGTGCTTTAATTGCACTTAACTTTATGTTAAAGTCGAATAATATGGTGAAACTAATACCTCATCACATTTATAATTTTGTTTCTCGAATTAAATTTATATAAGCAGTTTTATGACTTTCATATTTTTCAATATAAATAACATTTATAGATTCAACATAGCTCAATATAATTAGCATATACCATTACCAAACAAGAAACATAAAATCTTTTGTACTTGTGAAGCTGCACAATTTGCTAAACACATATATACCACTGACCATTTAATAAATTATCTTCTAAATAAATAAAACCACATAATAAATATGACAAATTTAATGGCACATTGGCTGCACATATAATTTACGGAGACATCTTGTCCTTATATTCAATAGATCCATTGGCAACCTTTAAAATAATGTTCTCATTTACTCGTGAAGTTTTTTTTTCATATTTTCATTCTCGTATATTTTTATGATGTCTTACCGCATCTAGTGGTCCATCATGTTTTTATCATGAATGTCGTTATATATGCCTCAATCACATCTATAGCTATGATAATTAACATACAAAAATTATAGATCAAAAGAGTAAATCTTGTCTAGCATTTCTACCAAGCACGTATGACATTCGTCGGCATCAATCACATACATATAGATTATATACCCATTTTAACTTCTGTGAGTTTCTTAATATTTTATACTAAGCAACAATCACATAAAAATTGTCACATTAAACAATATATAGTGTTGTCCAAGTTAGCATATCATTAAGCATCATACGCAATTTTAAAATACTGATCTAACATATAAATCAAATATTGTGGCTCCAAAAATGATAGGCAAAAGAGTACAAATGCTATTAATTAATATTAACATATAAAATCAAATACTTCATAGAATTTTCGTACTGATAAAATCAAACACATCATAAACCATTACACTAGTCTTCACACGTTAATATTAAATTGTAACATAAGTACAGGAAAAAAAACAACTACTTTAACATGTAAATATTTCAAGAACGCAACAAAGCGGGTTTCGAATGAACAATTAATTGTCCACAAATGATTGTTACAAAAACAACGCACAAAATACTATCAAAAGGGAGCATATAACTAGTAGCATACATGTAAATGATAAAGAGAGCAAGAATACTATTACCATGACAAGCATAATGTATACAACCAATAAACTGTATGATATAACTTAATTTGCTCGAAACTTTACATATTCAAACCTTGTAAACTGTAGTATATAACTTAATTTTATATATTCCGAAAATAGAAAGATTCCAATAAAGTGATACAATTTAAGTTTTAATGAAAGAAAGTATCTAAAGAGTACTAAGTGTTAGGATCTAGGTCACGCAAGAGGATTTCTCATCACATGTGTATTTTATACGACTTCTAGCGTTGCAATGTACGCATTATTCGGTCGTACTTTATTATATAGTAACCGAGCAACATAATTATAGGTCGCGGTCGAGTTCGTTATTGGTGACGTTTCGTGATTGATTTGATTGTTTGATCGTGGTCTTCGATCAAGGTGAGTTCATAGCCTCGCTTTTAAATGCTTTGAATGTTTTTATAAACCCGCAAGAGGGATACATGTATGTTTTGAAAAATAGAAGACAAGTAACATTACGTGTACTTGTTGTTGTTTGTTTTGAAAAGTGAAACACAAGTAGTTTTAAATGTACTTGTTGTTGGTTGTTTTATGAATTAAACATAAGCAGTTTTATACGTGTTCGATGTTGTTGTTTGTTCTAAAAATTGAACGCAAGTGTTTTGAAATGATAATATGATTTCATTGCCATGAGTATATGCCTTTTGCTATGTGACCGTTAATTACCGAGGAGGTAAATGCTAATGTATTAAACAGATCTATTGGGTTTGACAACCATGTCTGGGGTCTGAATCCATTCGTGAGCACCCTGTAACGGACATTCTGTATTGAGAGGGTGGTGGCATACTACCCGGTCATGTATTTTATCTATCATGTTAAATGTGTTAAGGTTCGGTACACAGGCTCATAAAAGTTGGAAATAATGGTATGGCTTACCTAGATAGTAAGTCATACGTGTTTTGTAGAATAAACCGCGTTCTAATGTGATAAATGTTTGGGGAACCAAATATGTATTCTAATTGTTATTTGAAACTCTATGAATTTAGTCAACCATTTTATAGACGTTTTTAAGCATGTATCTCAGGATTAGGTGCTTTTACTTGCTTGAATGGGATGAAACGCGGATATCGAAGGACACAGACTTGGTGAAATTTTGTACATTCAATAAAGGAAATTTTAAGAAAATGAGTCATGTTGTGACTTATTAGAAATACGTTTTCTAAACTAGTTTGGGACCTTTGTAACTCTGATTTTTCTAAATAAATTGAATGTGATTTTGTTTTATAAACGTCTCTTTTGATGTCGTTTACTGTGATTCATGTGCATGTATTATGAAGTAGCACCCCAATGTTGTATTCCGCTGCGTTGTAAACTTGGGGTTTTATAGAATGGTATCAGAGCACGAGTTGTAGCGAACTAGGTCGTTTTCAAAACCTAGACTACAACTGTTTTCGGAAAATTTCCATGAGTCTTTCACCGTTATCCGATATCCGCGCACATTTCTGATCCCTTCGATGCCTTATGTGGTACCTCTAGTGGTATGATAAGTGCGTAACAAGGTGGGTAGCACTTAGTGTGAATGATATATGTGTATATATATTTATATATACGACACCCGTTCCATGATGAACTGATATATATATGTATTTTGAGATTCGCTACTTGCGAAGAGTTTAATTTTGATGAATATCGACGCTACTTGATGGATGCATCGTTGTTATATGGTAAGTATTATGGACACAATACCATCTTCCGATCGTGTGTTCGATTTTCCCGCATTATGTGCCATTTGAGAACGTCCATTTTTTTGGAACTTTCAAGTAAGGTTGGTGTGTTGAGATTTGATTCTCTTGTATAGACCTCTACCTAGTAAGTCTTAAAGGGTTGATTTTGGAAACCCATAAGGTTTTATGATTAGAAGTGTGCCAAATGATTAAGCGTGGTTTTGTAATGTTGTTTGGTTGGATTTGAAAAGGGTCTAGAAGACCGTTTTAGACCAGCAAAATGTTGATTGAGTTTCCGAAGTGATTTTGACATGTAGGATTCTGTAAAGTATCCAGGGTAGTAGATCTATGTGCGTGGTATTCTGCTTTCTACATGCTTACATGTGTTTGTGATTTGTTGTATTAGTAATGTCAGTCATTGAGATGCGTGAGATCAATTGGGTACATGCTCATTTTCCATTTTGATCTAAAACCGTACACCCGAAACCCTAATTTCATGTTTTTCATAAATCTAAAAGTTATAATGATAAAATGTTGTTATAATCTATCCTAACATGCTTAACTAATGTTATTATAACTACTTTATTGATTATTGAAGGAATTTGAAATAAAAACCTACGTGTTTTCATTATAAAACCCTAATTTGACTCGTTTTGATTTCTAGCTTAACGAATCGTTAATCTGAACTTTAGTTAAGTTAAACCTTCATATTTTAGCTTATATTAATAATCTATAACATGCAAATGTATTTTGGAATGTTAAAATAAGCTTGCATGGCAATTCGGACTTGTTTTGTAAATATTATCCATGCAAAGGGTATATATCGTAACTTTCTAAAACTTATAACTAAAAGGACTGAAAATGTCATTTTATCAAAATTATTACTATAAGGGTCTATTATGTCACTTTTCAAAGTGCAAGGTTTACTTTGTACATCTTTTAAACTAGAAGTACCAAACTTGTAAAAGTGTAAACTCCAAGGGTATATTTTGCCATTTTTCATTCTTAAGGGTCTAAAATGTAACATTTTGAAAAAGTATAAAAAAGTTTTCAAAACATTACAAGACATAACTCTAATTAACGCTTCTCGTGCTTATCATTTCTAGATATTGATCAAAACGCTTAAAACCGATTATATCGTATCACAATATACTAGGGAGCTTCATATTAAGGGGTTTCATCTTGATATTACGTTCTGACTGAGTTGTTGGGTTTATGATTTAAAGTGCCCTAGCTCCTCAAACGATTACTGAAATGACTTCTGAATTATGATGGCCCGAACGATGATACAATAATTCCAAATTTCCAATCAAACTCATAACAATATTAGACTCTCTGAACCAAAGTTCTAGAGTACAATCTACCTAAGACTTAACATATTTACTCAGGTTTCGTGACATGGCTGTTTACTATCATTTTGCTATATCAACCTTCCCCGTTAAGATTGTGATAAAGTCGTCAGCTTTCATTTTGGAATATTCATTACAACTACCTATTAAGGTGAGTTCATAGCCTCACTTTTAAATCTCTTTAATGTTTTATAAACCCGTGAGGGGGATACATGGAGTTCATAGCCTCGCTTTTACTTATTTACATGTTTTATAAACCCGCGAGGGGAGACATGCTTGTTACAAACTCTTTTTACATACTCATTTATCTTATAAAAATGTTATTACTTTTCAAATACTTAGAAGTTCATAGCCTATCTTTATTTATTTACATGTATTTTTAAAAATCCCACGAGGGGGATACATGGCTTGTTAATAACTCTTTTACATACTCCTTTATCTTATAACAATGTGATTACTTTTCAAAGACTTATGAGTTTATCGCATCACTTTTTTAATCTCTTTAATTTTCATAACCCGTGTAGGGATTACATGCTATAAATTACAATACAATTGTTTTCTAGACTATATGCTATCCTGATATACCATTACAATTAATGTCTAAGTTACTATATGCCAAAAGTCCTCATTATCATGGACCATTAATCACTGCGAGTGAACACGAATATTGTGGATAGATCTATCGGGATTGACGAATCCCGTTTGTGTTATCCGGATAGGTAACCAAACACATTATATTTGAATTTCATAGGTATATGGCAATTACCTACACCGGGGGCCATTATCTATATATATATATCACATCAATTTGGGTATATATATACACCGGTCAGTTTGTGTGCCATAAGTTTAGACGCAATATTACATTATAAATGCAATACCATTTTTTTCCACGATAATTATATTCGTTGCAGTTATTACAAATAACGGGTGTATAACAACGTAACCCAATATCATACTATAACACATTACTATAACACTGCTTTTATAACAATTACTTATGATGACTTGTTTTCAACTATTACATTTCAAACCTATGAATTTCACTCAACCATTGTGTTGACTTTTTAGCATGTTTATCTTAGGTAATTGAGTAACTTATGGCATGGACATGGATGGCTAAAACTTGTTATCATTCACATTGTATGTAACTAGATTTTGGGACCTGCCTTTGTAAAACTCTGATTTTAATTAATGATAACGTATCTTTTAAAAACGTCTCTTTAGAGTCGTTTTCTATGATTGTGACTATTGTACTATGATGTAATACCCTAGATTAGCTTTTGCTACTATATGTAAAAATGGAGGTGTTAAACATTGGTATCAGCGCCATGGTTATAGAGAACAAGGTTAAAACCATAAATATAACTATTTTTCTTTTTCTAGCCATCAAAGTCCTCCATGCCACTACATTCCCAGAACAGTATGTAAAGATACATAATTATTATACTATATTATACCATAAATAACTTATATTATTTACGATTAGGTTGTATAAAGAATGATGTCTTCTCCCAACCACTCTACTTCTGATATTGAGGATACTTTTTCCTCTATGAATATATTTAACTATACTTCAGTCTCATCAGAGTATTTCCCAGCTTCATCATGATGCATTTCTTTTAACTCTTCGAAAAACTCTAATATAATCCCTTCAGTGATCTCACCTT
This sequence comes from Tanacetum coccineum, assembly GCA_026074375.1. Taxonomy (NCBI): domain Eukaryota; kingdom Viridiplantae; phylum Streptophyta; class Magnoliopsida; order Asterales; family Asteraceae; genus Tanacetum; species Tanacetum coccineum. Next base: position 2,623 of record BQNB010003107.1, on the reverse strand, counting down.
TCTACAATAATCATAGTTTAAAGGACTTACAAGTATTTTATGCTAAGGAATCACCTATTCCACCACCAGATCCTATTACTCCACCAGCTATTTTGACTTCATCTCCGGTGTTACCACTATCACTACTATTTGATCCCCGATACTTCTTTGTTCCTGAAAAATTATTACCACCTAAGAAGCAAATCCATTCCCTATCTTCTTCCTCAACTACGTTATCTAATTCATCTCTGAATAAAACATGTGATTTGGTATCACCATCTTTCTAAGTTTATACTCCTACCCCACCTCAGATATTTGAAATAGGAAAAAGTTTAAGTAAGATACATCTGAAGCATCATGAGAATCAAATTGAAGATATTTTGAATTACTTAGAAGAACTCTCTTTTCTCCGCATTGGAAAAATGGAAGAAGATAACAAGCTAAAGACTGAACTTGAGAAAGTCTGTTCTCAAATTATCAAACTTCAAAGGAAGCAATTAGGGCAAAGAGATAAGATTGCTTTTGCTCACTACAGAATTTCCAATCTTGAATAAAGCATTGAGGAGAACCAAGCTCATCACCAAACAGATCAAGAGGATCTTTAGGATGTCATCTACCGGCTCAAAATCAACAATCTAGTTATAGCTTTATCCTAGCCACGGGATGGTATAAATAAAAACACTTGTCAAATCTTGACTATGTACAGTAAGAAGGCAAGTTATTTATAAAGGCAATCCCATTACGTACCTTATTTCTAGCTTATCTCTCTTTCATCATCATCTTCATCATTTACATCATTATCTCCGTCTTCATTATTATGAATCATACCATAACCTCTAAGTGCTTAAAATTCAAAAATGAGCATTACTCTTTAAGCATTTTAAACATCGCATTTTCTTTTAAGTATTACCTTTCAAAACTTGTGATGTCATTCTTACTACGTGTTCTATTATGTTCATAGAATGCCTCCTAAAAGGACGTCAACATCTAAAACATCAACCATAACTTTGGCTGCCATCCAGCAACTGATTGCTAATGGCATTGCCATAGCTCTGGAAGCACAAGCTGCAACAATGGCAAGTGCTAGTAATCCTAACAGGAACACCGGACCTACTAGAATTCCTGTAACAAAAACGGGACCTATAAAGAGTTCGTTAGCTGTCAACCTTTCTACTTCAATGGTATGGAAAGAGCAGTTGGCATCATTCGCTGATTTGAGCGGACTGAATCGGTATTTTCTCATAGAAACTGTGCCGAGGAAAACAAAGTGACATTTGCTATCGGTACTTTAACGGATGATGCCCTATCCTGGTGGATTTTATATGCTCAACCTATTGGAATAGATCAAGCCAATCAAATCACCTGGACCGAATTGAAAAGACTTTTAACCAATAAGTATTGCCCTCGAACTGAAGTCAAGAAAATGGAAGACGAATTTTACAACTTGGCCGTGAAAGGAAATGATCTTAAGACTTACATTAGGAGATTCCAGGAATTAACCTTCTTATGCCTAAACACGGTACCAAACACCGAGAAACTTATGGAAGTCTTCATCAGTGGATTACCTAAAAGTATTGAAGGAAATGTTACTGCCAAGAAGCCTCAAACTTTGGAGGAAGCCACCAACATAGCCTAGAGATTAATGGATCAGATAATAAGGCATAATTCTGTGTAAGAAACCAATGATCATAAATGAAAGCTTGAGGATAAGGGAAACATCATCAACAACACCTATCAGAATAACTATAACAACAACAACCGTAACAATGATTACCACCAACAACAGAATAGAAGGCAAGAAACTTTCGGGACTTATGCTACCGCCAATGGATATACTGAGAATCGTCCTCTGTGTGAAAGGTGCACCCTGCATCACATAGGACCCTGCACTGTCAAGTGTCGGACTTGCAATAGAGTAGGTCATCTGACCAAAAATTGCAAAAACAAAAGACAAGCCACTAGAAACAACCTACAATCAGTATCCCTAACTTGTAATGTCTGTGAAGAGAAAGGACATTATGAAAATCGATGCTCAAAAGCAAACAACAAGGCCACAGGATGGCATACTTAGAGACAAGTATACTTTTCTACTCTAGAAACAACTCTCGAAGATATTCAAGTTCATCACCAAAATCTTCTGAAACACACTTCATAAGTTTGAAAACCCCAAACATCAAGCTACAATCCTTATTATTTGTTTCTTTTATACTACTATGAGACACGTAGTATAAGTGTCAACTCTTTTAAAAGTTTCATATGTAAAGTTATCCATGAAATAATAAAGTGATGATTCCGTTACATCTTGTTATCTAGTGATATCAAAACTCGACATCATTTGTCAATTCCATTAATTCCATTATGTTTAACTTTGAATGCTCTCCTTATACCTTTGAAACATAAATTATCATCCTCGACTATATGGGCGTCAGTACAATTAATATCTCCATATTTATCTTACCTTTCATGAATATATCATTCTCTACACCTTACCGTTTTGATATCATGTTTTATGCTTAGGTAAGACGATTTATGATCATCTTATTGAAATGAATTAGGACGCTTCTTGATAAGTGTTAAATTGTATATATAAAATACCCAGGATTTCGCCAATAAAAGCCAAAAATATGCCAAAAGATAGAAATAT
>BQNB010003106.1:106702-117808 GCA_026074375.1 Tanacetum coccineum | reverse complement strand
CGCTTTTGTCTCCTACCGTAACCAGCTTTAGTATATTGTTCAGTATTTTAATTTTGCGGAAAGTAGACAGATGGTAGAGAGCGACAATTGTTCGCCCAGCAACCTCCACAGCGTAGGCTGTTAAAACGGTGTGTTGATATGTGAAAAAGCTTGGGCTGACATTGACCTGATTAAATTTTATAGGTGATGATGATACTCTAACATTTAGTATGCGAGTTTATCGATACCCCGTATCTTGGCTATGTAGTTACACCGACAATGTGATTGTAGCCATGATGGGTGCCTGGTCTCGCTGTTGTATTCGTAGATATGAGCCTCATTTGTTAATGTTGGAGCTCAATTAACAAATTTGTGTCGGCGTCTCACTGGGACGCCGACCTATCTACCTACTCAGTGTTTGTTTTTCATAGTATGCCCTTGAAGTAGCATTTAGAAAAATGCATTTAGAATAGAAAGTAACCATTTTTGTGGTGTGCTTTAGTAATTTTGTCAAAAGTAAGGTCAAATCTAAAAGACATATGAAAATAAGCGTGCCCTTGGTTTGTTATAGTGATTAGTTTATATAGGTTTACGGTTTATTATTTTCATATAGTGATTAGTTTATATAGTAAAGTTACGGTTTGTTATAGTGATTAGTTTATATAGTAATTGACTTTGCACAAGTTAATGGAATTCAAAATTGACTTTGCATTAGTTAAGGAATACAGAGTTGACTTATTCCATGTAAGTTGAGAAATACGTAGTAAATAAGCATCTATGTACTAGGTATTAAAGTATAACAAGCTTACTAGACTTTAACACAAGTTGTAACACAAAAATAGAGTTACTAAGATACTTATGTGTGGTTCCATACAGTTGGTGACAAAAAAAGTGCTTAGTAAAGTTGTGTCATAGTTGTGTGTGATCATTGTTTGGTAATTTATTGCCTGCTCATATGTTAGTAAAGTTATAGTTGTGTGTGATCAATGTTTGGTAATTTATTGCCTGCTCATATGTTGTCGACTTGATTTGGTAGTGTAAACTAATGTGTTCTATTATTTTTTGTGCAGACGTTATAGAATTTAAGGCGTAGTGTATGTGAAATTAGACTTCATGGTTTGACTTGAATTGGTTTCGGGTGGAATGGCTCCTGTTGCAGCAACAGAAGTTGGTGAACTTTATGTTTTATTGAAGCTGTGAAACAATAAGCGTTTTATATAATTCAAGAGGCATCCGCTTATGTTCAATGGTTGTTTACGGAAGTTGCGAAAACTCATACAACAACGGTGAAAAGAAGATAGAGTTGGGCAACCGGTCAGTAGAGATTTTACGCTGAAACAGGTCACTTTTAGCATGGGTCAGAAACAGTTGGGCCACGTTGACCAAGCAAAGCCTTTATTTTCCGCCTTTTAGAAGTAACATGTGCAAGTGTGCACAATTATATAGTATTGTAGGAATTATTTATGCAGTTAGACAGAACAGTTAATAAGAATTTATGCATAAATACAGACAATAGATGACTTTTAATACAACATATACTTGAATATGAGTCCAGTTGGCTTTGTGATCCGTTGTCAATTGTATTTATTGGTTTGTATATTTACACAGTGTGACACAAAGTATATACATGAACTGATGGAATTTGTGCTCACGGGTAAGTTGTACCTGGCCAACCCACACCATTACCATTTTGATCCGTTATGAATGACAAAAAAAAGGCGGACAAAGATATCCACAACAAACTATCAACCGTCGCAACGCGCGGGTAAAATACCATAAACACGTTAGTAGTGTTAAAACATACTCATTTTAGCCCCCGCTGCAACGCGCGGGTAAAATACAATCTCGTTTTTACTAAAAAGCAAAATTTGTTTGCCCCAAAACCTTACTCTTCATATTAGCTTATCGTGTCCCTGCTAATACCTATTTTTCAAATATAGAAGTGCGAGTGTCATTACCTCCTCCATTAGTTGAACAACCCTCTCAGGCGTCTCCGGTATTCCTTGTTCAAGAAATGCCTGACAAGTCCATTAAAAAGGTATCGAGATCAGTTTAAACTCATATAGATAACCAATAAGCTAACACAAGTTATAATCAAATATTTCTAATACATTCATCATGCAAGAATTATAGATATTGATCCAGAAAGCAAGCTTTTCTTGATGTGTGAGGCTTGTTAAGTTGACCAGTGCAAGTTTCCCAAGTAGTATCCTGAAAAATTACAAAACAACATCAAATATATTTATATAAAGAACGTCCATAATTGGTATTAAGTACATTGATTAACAATCGTTTACTTACTTAAGTCTTTGTGCTAAGAATACAGAAATGGTTGTTCGGTTTTTATTGATAGTGGTTGCTTCAACTTCATATAAGTACTTATATGGACCAATATCTGTGTTCTCAAATTCATAAAAGATATTATAAGGATCTTTAAAATCCATTGCCCACGGATTCTCACAAGATTCTAGCGAAGGTAACATTTCTGTCATTTTTAGAGCGGAATTTGAGCTCATTCGTGCAAAAATGAACATTAAACTTTTCAGAACACTTTCCGAAATCTTATTCGGGCTATCATCTCCTAAAATTTGCTTTTCTTGAACAGCAAAAGTAGTTCTCCCTACATCTTCAAACTACAAACAAACATAAATCGAATAAAAAGCCAACACTAACAGATAATTCACCATGAAAATGATTTTGCCAAAAATATTGAACTAGAATTTACCTGTTGTTTTCGTGAATCTGGACATGTATCTATTGAGAAATAGTCAATTTGATATCTTTTCGATAATGTTTGAGCTATTTGAAGTTTTAAATTTGGAGATTTATGCTTTTTCAATGCAGCATTTGTAGTTTTAGTATCTCTAGTAGGATCTTTTTCTTGAAAATGAGATGAATTTTCAAGATTCTTCTTGAAGAAAGAAATGTGGATAGCTTCTTCGTATAGATCTTGCCTAAACTGAGTACTTCTTCTTCTAGCCTAAAAACATCTTCTTCCAAAACAAGCACTTCAGATAAGAGCTCCGATGTCTATTCATACCCACATTAGGAGCATTAAATTAGTAATTTGCTGGTTTCAGTTAATTTTTGCTATCACAAATTGCATCGTTAATCATAACTTGCAAGTTGCAAGTGTTAGAATTTTACAAGTAATGTTGCATTGTCTATTTACCATCACCAAGTCTTAGTCGTCTAAAGGGGAGTCTTAGTCTAAAAGTTATAACCACTCATCTAGTTATTTCTTGCGGAATCACACTGTTTCGTGTAAACAGTGTCAAGTTGCTTACACAAACAAACATTTATTCTCTCATATAAAATCTGATTGAAGTTTGGATAATGAATGCTGAACATCCCCATATTGCTTATTTGTATCGTAAGCAGAGAAGCAAACCTTTATTCTCTCATATAAAATCTGAATGAAGTTTGGATAATGAATACTAAATACTATTTATGGCATTTTCCCTTCTTACACATCATCTAATGCATCAGTAAACATTTATCTGGTATCTTCGATTTTGATTCATGATTGGGCACGAAAGAAAGAATGAAATGAGTTACTCCTAACTAAAACATCTAAGTAGCTAAGGCATTAAACTATTAGGGTTCGTTTGGTAGGATGTAATGAAATATTAAATGAATGGAATAAGTGACGTAATGGAATAATTAATGTAATGTAATAATTCATTACCCTTATTAATAATGTTTGGTTAGTATGATAAGACGTAATGCAATCGATAAAAAAAGACTAAAATGTCCATAGTTAATAATAAGTGTATTTAATGTGGTTAGTTAATGGTGGACTTTTATGTAATTTTGATTACATTACGGACGTAATGAAAAAAAAGGAGAGGCCCCTATGGAATGAAAAAGGTTGTTTTGATGTAATGAGTCATTCATTGTAATGAAACATTACATTGTATAATTGTAAACAAACAAGATTTTTCTGTTCAATCGTAATAATCGTTTCAATTCCAACTTTCATTACATCATACCAAACACTACGTTATAGTGATTGCTCAGTTCCTAATATATTAACAACTATGCCATCCAAAAGTGGCTTCACCGTAAAAACTTTCTAACATTACGTGTTCTGTTTTACTGTCTTAGTGTCTTGGATATTCAAGAGCATGCTCAATATGATAATAGATTGCATATTAATCTAGAATCAAGTCTAAGTATATATTAACAACAGAAAAAGCGAATAAGCTGATATGAAATTATAATAAGGGAAGCAGCGTCCTACCTTAGGAGGGAGATAAGGAGGAAGGCGAGGAAGAGTCCCTAACGGTGTTTTAAAGCCTGGTTCTATGCATACTAACACTCTCTTCATGTGCAAGCTGCTTTGTAAGCTCTTCTATCTGAAAATAGAATAGAAATAATTCCAATAATTTACATTATTTCAAAACAAACAACTAATACCACCAAACTATAAATAAAAAGTCAATGGTGAAAACAAATTACATCATGTTCCAATGCCATTTTTCTGTCTTTCTTAAGACATCCACTGTTGGTGCTAGTCTTCTGAGGCTTTGCTTGAATTTTCTTATCAACCTTTTTCTGCATCCGTTAAAATCAACATATTAAGCTCGAAAGTGGAAATTATATAACCAAGACTCTTGTAATAGTAAAACATATCTTAGAATCTTTGAGTGAAGTTTTTATTGATTGTAAGTTAGCTTTTACTTTGCTATTCATCTTCATTGATGATTACAACTATTCAACACTAATGCATATTCGGTTATTCTTCATATATCAATTCATTCTTTTTAGTGATAAAGAAACATGATATTTAGGAACATAGTTTTTGCATGACTAAATTGACTTTATATAGTTGAGGTTATGGTCTGTCATCATGTATTAACGTGCGTGCTTCTCATTATAGTGAAAGCATTACCTTCTACCCACATATTTATTATTTTAAGCATATTTATTTTTTTAGGAATACAAATAAAAACATACGTAGCTAGAGTGCATTGATATTAAAAGATGGGCCACATTGCTTTAGTGTAGGCTAAATTTGTTTGGTGGACCAAGGCTAACTATATGTCTAAGTAGGGGTGTTCATCGGTTGGTTATCGGGTTATTTGGTTTATTCAGTTTGGTTAATTTGGTGATTTTTTTTGGTAAAATCGAATCAAACCGAATTCAAATGTACTTAACCAAATCGAAAACTGAATCTGAATTCAGTTCGGTTTACGGGTTAACCCGTACATCATTTATACCTTTTAAAAATTTAATTATATAGATTTTTAGCAAAAAAATTACTTCAAGTTAAAAAAGTTTTTTTTTATAGTAGGATAAAATTTTAGTTGTGCTTATATATATATATATATATATATATATTAGTTTCGTAACCCGCCCGACGGGTGGGTTTGCTTCGGTAATTGTTTAGATAAGAGGTGTGTGCGTGTTTGTTTTTGTTTTTTCATGTGTGAAGTGCAATTAGTGTGGGTGTATTTTTATCAATTAGTGTGGGTGTATTTTTATATGTTTAATATCAATGGTTTTGTGATGTCCGGGACTAACTATTGTACGGTCAATATTAAACGGTCCTCTTTTACACTATTTGACTTTTCAACTATAAAACTATTTAAGGTGTTTTTGTTATTTTAAGGGTGTGAGTGTCGGATATCTAAGACGAAGTGTTTTATTTGGGAAGCATGTGTTAGTTTATGTATTGTAGTCTTTGGTTATCGATCCATGTTGGTGTCCGAATTTTATTCTTATCAAATAGTTCTTCTTCTTCTTTCTTAGCAATGCAATATATGCAAAAATTTAAACATGTTGAATGGTCAAGAACTCATATAAAGAGTTGGTGAAAGTGTATATCTTCTGCAATCAGAATTAGAGTTAAAATTAACACAACAATATAGTTATTTATGATTATTAAAAGTATTAGAACAAAAAAGGCATGCAAAGAATTAGTAGCTATTCACCATCGTTGCAAAAAAAGGACCTCAGTTTGTTCAAAGGAGGCGCAACGGACCTTCGTGTGTGGAATTTTATTGATTGCATTGATAAATCTTTGAGCACATTCTGGAAAGTTTGAGCTGTAAACTTCATCTCTTGTACCAAAGACTTGTTTTAGTTGATTTGGTCATGGTTTTCATTATCAATGCTAATTCTTTTAAGACATTTGAACAACTTGAGGTTAGCGTCCGACATACTTCTTTTAAATGCTTCTTTAGCAACTTAGTGCCTGTAGAATGTAAAATCATCCATTTAGAATCCAATCAGATGTAGCAATTCTCTTGGTATAGTTATAAGAAATACATATTCACAATCGATAGAATATGAATGCAAGGCTAAAACCTTTTAAAAAATGATTATGTTTTCTGATTACCTGAACTGATGAAACCATTAACCATTAAGAGTCTCAAGGCAGTAAGCACAACTACGCATCGAGGTGCTAACTTTAAGGTACTGTTTCCATGGATATTAAAACTTAAAACGTCCGTGAGCAGGCTTCTATCTAGCTAAACTGGCTTATAGATGTGTATATATAAGAAGTTATATATAATTAATTAATTTATGTGGTTTAGTCATCTTAACAATGGCATTAGTCCATTGCAAATCATTTAATAATGACAAGAAATCAACTATATAACAAATTACCACTTGAGGAGGAGTCGCTGCTTGAAGTGCTTGAATTATTTGACTGACTTGAATTATCCCCTTTGTTCTCACCTTGATTGGGTGAAACAGCAAGAGGTGCTTCATCATCTGTTAAAACACGAGTGTTTTCAATATATTAGCATGGTATCCACATTTAAATACAAAAAGAATTAGTTAAAATAGCTCACACTCAATGTAATATTTAACACAATAGAAGGTCTTCCCACAATGATTCTAGAAATAGAAATACATAAGCCAGGTTTTTGATCAGGTAGACATGTAGACGGTCTGTTTCTTGAAGGTCTTTTATCATAGTGTGAGAGTTAAACGGATCCCTATGAAGCTGAACAGTTACAAAACTTATCTTGACTTTATGTTCTTATTTATGATGAATATCCCAAATTCACATATCACATGTTTGTAGGATGCTCATAGTTTTGATTTGGATCAAATATTTAATGCTCTTATGTCTAATGTCTCACTTGTATTGAGCTCGTCAACGTTAAAGATTGCCCCTTGTCCTAAACTCCTATCTGGCTTTTGAGACCGTAAGGATTTTCAAGTAGTTTGGTACTTTGGTTTGTTTCTGCGTGAGTCATTTGGGGAAATAACAGAACATGATCTTGTTGTCCCGACCCTTAGACATATGCCTGCAAATGAGGAATTGGTTCTGAAAATTCAATTTCTTTCATAACAATAATAGAAACTTCACTATATACTTGATCAATTAAAATTGCATATGCTTAGTATTCACCCTAAATAAAATCTATGAAAACAATTGCAGTGCTGAATTCAATTACAAAACACATAATAGGAGTGTTTGGTTACTGTTAAAGCAGTAACCAAACACCATTTCTGCTGCAACAGGGGTGTTTGGATACTGTTTTAGCAGCACCCAAACACCCTTTCTGCTGCAACAGGGGTGTTTGGATACTGTTTTAGCAGCGGCCAAACACCCCTGTTGCAGCAGAAAGTGTGTTTACGAAACACACAAACATATCACCATTAGCACACCGAGTCAATAACTCAATATCATATTACATACAACTCGAATGGGCTAGCAGCAAGTGGTCTTAAACTCATGAGAGTCTGATAAGCAGAATGTAAAATCACCTGCATTTGTAGCTTAAATTTGTGTTAGTTGGAGAACTTACCATCACGGTCACCACCCATCCATGAAGAGAACTGAATAAGAGGCGAATTGTAGGGAACACATTCATTGATCCCAATGTTCTTAAGAGCCGTAAAAATTTAGAAACACCCTAACATATTGTTTAATGGAAGTAGCTCATTCCCGCTCTCATATCATCTTGTAGAGTTGGAGGAATCCTCCTGATCTCATGTGCACGGAAAGCAGCTTGAATCTACAAATTACATTACACCAATTTAAAAAATAATTTATATAAAAAAGGCATAAATGATATGATAATATAATCTTGGTTATTGGTCATATCATTAGTACTTGCTTCTGTATGCAAAGCCTCATCAAATTCCTAGAGTTTATTACCTAACTAATTATATGTAATGTTTAACCGTGTCGGCAAGTGCTGGTGTCCACTTATTGGTAGTAGGGCTCCCCTTGCAAGAAGCATGATAAAAAATTTATAGTTCAGGGAGATGGTTCGGTTCAGATTGGTGTCTTTTATTCTCTTAAAAACCAATTCACCCGTTTTTGCTTAGGATTGCTTATACAGTAGATTGCTAATTTAGTTATTTTAGTTTTAGGTTCAGTTCCTGCTCACCCATTGTTAGATACAGATTATTTCACTCCACATAGATATTGATACAAATTATATGCGTACAGACAGATACAGATACATACATCTTTTTTCGATCTCACTGCATTCTCGTTTATAAGAGAATGATCCATCAGGTTGGGCGATAGAATACATAGGTTTCACACATGTGTTGGTTGCTTTCAACTTCTCATTGTTTTTGATATTATGATTTAACTGCTCCATAGGAACCACTCCCATATCTCCTGATTTTACCTTTTTTTTCTTCCCGTTTTCTGGTTAAACTAAAGAAACAAAAAATGATAATTATTATGTAATTAACCTGTTTCCTAAAAGTTTATGAGGCCGAATAATCAAATCCGCCCAGGAAAACAACTCACATCAGTTTCTTTTCCTGTTCTGTGCTACAACTTTCTCACCTATGAAAGGATGGCGCAAGCTCTTGTTACCTTTTTTATGACCGGTTGGATTAAGCACATGACCAAAGATCTTTGCTCTTTCTTCTACCACTCCTGAAAACATAAAACCATTATCATTAATGGGTCATCTGGTGTCCTTTGCTGTATGGTTATATCAAAATAAAGGTTCGTCATGCACAAGCTACTGAATTAGCCGCCTGCAATATTGCTTGCACCTTTTCAAGAAATGATTCAAGGGACATAAACTCTTCAGTCTCTGAGAATCTCAAAGCATCCTGTTTAACAGTGCTTTTGAGGTGCATCTCTGCTGCAAAAACTTCTCTACACCCACCATTACCTGAACTAATTTCCACATAACTTTACATAGTTCCAATGAAGCGTGTGCAAACTTAACAAAGAGCTCTTTTTATTTCCACAACTCAGATCCTTGATATGATCTAACCTTATTTAATAACACTTATGAGCACATCGCTAAATCCCCTTTAAGTTTATGCCACCTGACAAAGACTCCCCAAACATCTCCACCTCCTCTACTTTTAGCGATTTGCTGTAAAATTTTACCAATAAATTTAGTTAATTGCTCAGTCTCTCGACTTGTTTCTATCCCTGATTCACCAATAACAAATTTCTCTTCCATTATCAGGATCAAGCTGTACTACACGTGTAAAAGCATCAACTGATTTTTCCCACATTTGCCAAATGTCACGTTTGAACTTTAACGCTTACTTAAACGCAATTAAAGCCTATTTGTGTGTCTTTTTGGTCATATGCAAACATGCAATATTGTTCCACGCTTCCCCATTATCTGGATCAAGCTGAACTATAGGTGTAAAAGCATCACCTGATTTTTCAGGTGCAGTTAGGTCATGGTCCATGTACTACAAAACCATGTAAGTACCACCCTTATATTTGTTACCATCTGCAAAAGATAATTTAATGCCCAAAGAATATTAGGGAAAAACAATGACATTCCCCATGTGCATACGTGAAGAGATATTTGAAAGACTTGCCTGGCCTCCCTTAGTCATCTTTCACCTAAAGACATGTTTTATTTGGCCATAAGAAGTAAAAAAATTAAAAGAAGAAATCTAACAGAATTTTAAATAACTAAGCATAATCATTAATGTTTAAAAATCAAACACACACACTCCTTGCATGGTTTTAAATCCATAAATATTTAAACCAATAAGCCTTTCATTGTACTGAGCATTTTGTATAGTAAACATACCTTTATATGGAGAACAACCTGTAAAAAAAGAAACCACATATGCATATACAAAATTAAAAAAATTAACACAGTTCATTAGGGTTTTGAGAAAAAATATATACCTTTAAACAAAACAAACCGGCCTGCAAAAAAAGAAACCAAAATATACATTCATTAGGGTTTTAAGAAAAAACATATACCTTCACACAAAACAAACCAACCTGCAAAAAAAAAAAACCAACGTATGCATACACAAAATTAAAAAACTAACACAGTTTCATTAGGTAATTAAATATGGAATTTCCAGAAAAAAAACATATGCATATACAAAATCAAAAAAATAATATAGTTTTAGGGTTTTGAGAGGATAAGAGTCGTACCTTTCATACCACAAAGATTACTACGTTTTTGTTTAATACATATCTTTTCTAAATAATGTACAAATAATTAACAATATATTTTCCAAATTTTAGAGTTTATCTTCAAAATATATATACAAAACTACATATACAATATAGAACAATATACAATATACTTATGGATAATATTTAAAAAAATATGAAATCAAAAATATAAATGCAGTAGGATATATATGAAGTAAATTTAGAAGTTATAATATATCAATAATGTTTTGCAAAGTAAAACACAAATTACCTTTTGGCTTAGTTGGTTAACATGATTGGATATTAACTATAGGTCACAAGTTCAAACCTTGCTATTGCTAATATTATTAGAAAATTTTCAAAATTTATTGAAAAAAAAAGTTAAAATTCGAAAATTCAAGATTGAAGGCTAAATAACTAAAAAAACAAAAATTATTTAAAATTATTGTCTCATATGTGCCTTGTCATCGTTGTTTGCGCCATGTCATCGTTGAGGTGGCGTTGAGTCACTATTTCATATTAATCCAGTCATAGTTAGCCCCATATATAAGTTATAGATATATATATATATACTAGTTACGTAACCCGCCTGACGGGCGGGTTTGTTTTGAATTTTTTATGGTTTTTTTATTACCTTAACGTTGTGAGTGTTGGATGTTTAAGACGAATCTGACTAATTAAAAAAGTGAACATACACTTATACAAACATAATCAAATCAAATCAGATAATAACAACAAAATTTAAAAAATGACAAACCACAAACGTA
>BQNB010003106.1:2095-103037 GCA_026074375.1 Tanacetum coccineum | reverse complement strand
TCCCTCTCATCTTCTCCGGCGAGCTCCCACCGCCGGATTTCGGCCACCACCACGCCGCCGCTGCCGGAAAACTTTTCCGGCGACTTTTTCCGGCGAGTCCCAAAATGATAAAAAGATAGATCCTTCCCGGATCTATCCGATCCCCACCATCACTCTCCTCCACACGCCACCACCACGCCATGACACCACTACTGCTGCCATCATCACGCCACAACCATCGCCACCACCGCGAGCCCACAGCCACCATAACACCACCATCATCATCTTATCATCATCACCCCGTCACCCCGCCCCCATCTCCACCGAAACCCCACTACCAGACCACCACTAGAGGGTGCGTTTGATTTGTTATAAAATATATAGGGTGCGTTGGGTTGATGTAGAAACCAGCGAGGGTGCGTTTTGGTTATAAAGAGACACCACAAGGGTATTTGTTTTGGTCCGTTGGTCAGCCGCGCACAAGGGTGCGTTTGGCTGTCTCAGCCACGCACAAGGGTGCGTTCGTTTTGTGGTTTCCACCATCTATGGGTGCGTTTGGGCTCGACAGAAAAACCAACCAGGGTGCGTTGGTTTGGGTTATAAAGAAAAGGGTGCGGGTGGGTTGGTTTAAAAATACAACAAGGGCGTTTGGTGGAGGGTGTAACAGCCGCAAGGGGTGTTTGGTTGTTCGGTGGCAAGAAAGTCGCAAAAAGGGGCGTTTGTTTTGGGTGGCAGCCACCCGACGAGGGTGCGTTTGGCTGTGACAGCCCACATAAGGCGTGTTTGGTTTGGTTAAACAGTTAAGGGGCGTTTGGTTGATTAGTTAAGGGGTGTTTGGCTGTGACAGCCAACGAAGGGTGCGTTGGTGTTGTTCGCAGCCATGGGGGTGTGTTGGTTTAGCATGAGACTAGTACCAAGGGGCGTTTGGTTCTCGGGTTTCACACGCAAGGGTGTGTTTGGGGTCCGGGTCAGCAGCAAGGGGCTGCGTTTGGGTTGTGTTTTCACCAAATAGGGTGCGTTGGGTTGTAGCATAAGCCCCACATAGGGTGCGTTTGGTTATTTAAAACGGGTTAGGGTGCGTTTGGCATTAAGGACAGCCCGCAAAGGGGCGTTTGGTTAAGGGTTTAACAGCCGCAAAGGGGCTGTTTGGGTCGAAGGGTTTGTTTGGTTTGATAATCAGACACAAAAGGCAGCGGACTTTAATTTATTAGGGTCCGTGGGAGATCGTTGCCAGTTTCGTTGTTGATTTATTTGGATTATGTTGCATTAGTTGTCTTTGATCAAGGCTTGTTTTTACGCGTTTTACAATATTTGGGGTGAGAAAATTGCTTGTTTGCACAATCTCATAATATGCACGAGTGAAGATATTCTTATAAAATTTAAATAATCGTCTAATGAACATCAATATCTCATATTCTTGCACTTCTAATATAAATAATACACTCGTAATATCAAAGTTTCAATCCTTGCACATAATTTGCACGTGTGAATATATTCTTACAAAACTAAATAATCGTCTAGCACACATCAATAACTCATCTTTTGCATTTCTAGTATAAAAATTACGCTAGTAAGATCAAAGCTTCAATATTTGCTCATAATTTGCACGAGTGAAGATATTTTTACAAAATTTAAATAATCGTCTAGTAAACATCAATATCTCATATTTTTTGCATTTCTAGTATAAAAATACGCTAGTAAGAGCAATGCTTCAATCCTTGCTCATAATTTGCACGCGTGAAGATCTTTTTACAAAACTTAAATAATCGTCTATTAAATATTAATATCTTATAATGTTGCACTTTTAGTATAAAAAATACACAAGTAAGATCAAATCTTCAATTCTTGCTCAAAATATGCACATGTGAAGATATTCTTACAAAACTTAAATAATCGTCCACCAAACATGAATATCTCATATTTTTGCACTTCTAGTATAAAAATACGCTAGTAAGATTAAAGATTCGATATTTGCTCATAATTTGCATGAGTGAATATATTCTTACAAAATTTAAATAATCGTCTAGTAAACACCAATATTTAATATTTTTGCATTTCTAGTATAAAAAATACGCTAGTAAGAGCAATGCTTCAATCCTTGCTCATAATTTGCACGCGTGAAGATATTTTTTAAAACTTAAATAATCGTCTATTAAATATCAATATCTCCTATTTTTGTACTTCTAGTATGAAACTACGCTAGTAAGATCAAATCTTTAATCATTAATCATAATTTGAACACGTAAAGATATTCTAACAAAATTAAACTAATCTTCTATTAAACATTAATATCTCCTATTTTTGCACTTATAGTATAAAAAATACGCTAATAAGAGCAATGCTTCAATCCTTGCTCATAATTTGACGCATGAAGATATATTTACAAAACTTAAATAATCGTATATTAAATATCAATATCTTAAAATTTTGCACTTCTAATATAAAAAAATATAAAAGTAAGATCAAATCTTCAATCTTTGCTCATCATTTGCACATGTGAATATATATTCTTACAAAACTTAAATATTTTTTTATTAAACATGAATATTTCATATTATTTCTAGTATAGAAAATAAGCTAGTAAGATCAAAGCTCCAATCATTGTTCATAATTTACACGAGTGAAGATATTCTTACAAAACATAAATAATTGTCTATTAAACATCGATATTACCTATTTTTCACATCTGGTATAAAAAATAAGCTAGTAAGATCAAAGCTTCAACCCTTCCTCATAATTTCATGTGCGAAGATATTCTCATAAAACTTAAATAATCGTTTATTAAATATCAATAACTCCTTAATTTGCATTTCTAGTATAAAAATACACTAGTAAGATCAATGCTCCAATCGTGGCTCATAATTTGCACGCGTGAAGATATTTTTACAAAACTTAAATAATCTTATATTAAACATCAATATCTCATATTTTTGCACTTTTATTATAAAAAATATGCTACTAGACTTTTACCCCTTTAGGCGGAATAGAAGGAAGTACAGGCGGGTCCGAGCATACTATCCAATTGGATGTCACTGCTGGACCTAAACCACTAAAACTAACAAGCCGTTCTAAAAAAAAGATAAAAGCTTCAATTTTTGCTCATAATTTGCACGCGTGAAGATATCCATACAAAACTTAGATAATCGTTTATTAAACATCAATATCTCCTATTTTTTTAATTATAGTATAAAAAAACGCTAGTAAGTTCAAAGCTTCAATCTTTGCTCATAATTTTCACGCGGGAAGATATTCTTACAAAACTTAGATAATAGTTTATTAAACATCAATATCTCATATTCTTGTATAAAATACGCTGGGTAAGATCAAAGTGTAATCCTTGCTCATAATTTTCACGTGCAAAGATATTCTTTCAAAAATTAAATAATCACCTATTAAACATCAATATATCCTATTTTGGAACATCTAGTATAATAATACGCTAGTAAGATCAAAGTTTTAATCATTGCTCATAATTTTCACGCGTGAAGATATTTTTACAAAACTTAAATAATCGTGTATTAAACATTAATATCTCCAATTTTTGCACTTCTAGTATAAGAAATACGCTAGTAAGACGAAAGCTTCAATCCTTGATCATAATTTTCACGCACGAAGATATATTCTTACAAAACTTAAATAAAATTGTCTATTAAACATCAATATCTTCTATTTTTGTATTTGTAGTATAAAAAATACGCTAGTAAGATTAGAGCTTCAATCCTTGATCATAATATTCACAAGCGAAGTTATCTTTACAAAACTCAAAATAATCATCTATTACTTTTATATGCAAATTCACGAGTGTTCAATAAAAAATTTAAACTAATTGGTATATCGCATTCCTTCACCTGTGAAAAGTATTGATAATTTGTTCTTGAATATAGATACAACATGGTATTTTTACCTCTCACCGACATCGACAAACACATAAAATGTGTCACCCTTGGTGATGGAATGCTCTTTAATGAAACAATACCGTCTACATGTTGCTGAAATGTTTCCTAAAGGCATTTGTAAAACAACCCAAATGGGTTGTTACTGATCAAAATCACCGAGGAGAAAATTCAGATGAAAAAAACTATCACAAAGAGACCTCGGTTTTTAACACAAACAAACAAGATCACAAGAACTTTTATCTTCGTAAGAAAGGGTTGCTTTGCCCGATGATATCACCTATCTGCGAGTTAAGATTACAAGAACTTAAGCAAACTACAAATGGACACTACTTATCAAACTTGAGCTATGTCAAATAGAAGAGGAAAATTTAAATTGAATGCCACAAAGGTGGATTTAGTTCATCATGAATCCAAAGCTATTACAAGGTAAGCATGCACTCTTTCGACTTACTTTCCCCGTTGCTTACAACATATTGATGCAAGCCCAAGTATTGAAGAACGGGCCATTTTATTTCTGGAGGCCCACGATCGTGTGAAGAAAGGCTCTTTATTCAAAAGGTCATAACTTGGGCTCAGATAATCCGTTTCAGGCCCAAGACCAACCGTTTCGAAGCTTGGAACAAGGAGAACGCCGTGGTAACCTAACATTAGGTTACGGAAGTTTCGAGCCTTGAATCATTATATTTTAGGAGTTATTTACATTTTCGTGTTTTTTTAGAATTTGAAACTTTTGTTTTTGGCATAACTTTCGGCCCGTTTGTCTTTTAGGGCCCGTTTCAGTTTCATTTTCCTATTTAACTATTGTACTATGCATCTGGCTATTCAGTTCCAAAATATATGAAAAGTTTATTTTTGGCAGTTTTGTCAAGAATTTTGCCTAACTATCGGTATTCTTTTCGAATCAACGATACTTAGAAGATTGATTCGGGTATTCGTTTGAATCAACAGATTCAATTTGTTATCCCGTTTATCACACTACATCACATATTCACATAAGTATAGCAGAAATGGTCTTATAATTGATCAAAGCTTTCTTCATCTATGACCAATATTATTTTAAAAAATTCACATATTACAGTAACAAGTGCAACTACTACAACAGACAGTTGTATTTGAATCACAACATGTGTTACTTGGTGGCGGCTTCTGGTATCCCCACAGGTTCTGTCCAGTGGACACTGATATGTGCGTATCTCATCAATCCCATACATTGCCCTGAAAACACAACAAACCGTCTCAAATAAAGGTTGAAACCACTAAATAGGCCAACACAACTACTTATGAAGTAGCAAACTACAATACACTCCATCCCTTATATAAACCAAGACACTTGTTTTTTACGGATACAATGATAAGATAAAATGCTCATGCACAACAAAGAAATGCCAGGTATTGTACTGATGTCAACATGCAAATAAGTAAACTATAATATTGCCCAAAAACTGGATTAATGCACTTTACATAGAACAAAAAAGACATGTGATAACTTACTTCTAATCAAGCTCACTTGCAGCTTTGTCAGTTGACGCGTAAACTTTCAGTAGCATCTCCTGGCCTTCTTGGGCGGAATTTAACAGGAAAATTCTGAAAGTAATAAGTTGTTAGTAAACACAATATGATGTACACGTGATAGAGATGGTTAAGCATTGAAAGTAGGGCTGAGCATCGGGTCAAACCCAAATCGAACCGAGTTGACCCGAACCAAAACCGAAACAGAAATGTGGTATAATGCTGAACCGAAACCGAACCGAATTACGTTTGAGAATAGGTCGAAAACTCATATGGTAATGTCTTTATTAATCTGACTATCTCACAAACATCATCAAAACTCCAAGATATCTTAAAGAAGTTGATGAACCAAAACTCATCATAAATAAATGACATTTTATATAAGTATAAAATCCAAAACACTGAATTACGTTTTCTCTTTGAGCATCAGGGTTGAACATTTCACCCGCTCTATAAACTAACAAAAAGAAAACTAAATGATACATGAAACTAAATTAAAAAAATTATGTTTACCTGTTGGTTTTTGGGCGCCAAAAAGCTTTCTTACCATCGTTGGTGATGTAAAGAGGTTAACCAATGAAGTGAGCGCAGAATGGGTTTTAACTTCTTTAACATTTTGGTATCAACTATCACAACTCCACCTGGTCTTAATATGCGATCCATTTCTACTACAGTAGTTAACATGTCACACCTAGAAATTATTTTCAAAGTATACACAACCTCATCAATTAATGAATATATAACTTCATCGAAATTTCTTTGTAAAAGAAAAATAAGAGCTACAATAGAAGTGTGTATCTACCTCTGTGTTAGGTTGCCAAATAGGAAGCAGGAATGCAGAAGATCGTAAGTTCTAGGATATGTATTAAGTGATTCACACCTTCATAGTATATACCAATCAGCCCTCTGTCGAATATTACAGGCGAAGTATCAGATGCATTAAGAGGAACAACATTCATCACCCATAAAGGTAGATTGGTCAAAGCAGCAGGAACCTGATCATATTTTTTTAAATCTTAACATATAATTGTTCCAAAAAAGCCTCATAGCATATAAAATTAGAAAGCATTAAAAGTACCATATCCATCCCAGTGTACCCTGCATCGTGCACAGTGAATCAAATCAAATGAGTTGCAATCACTGAGAGAGTAGCAGGAATTCCTCGCTCCAGAGCAAACTGTATTTGGGCTTCATTTTCATCATTTGGAGCAAATGACATGGTTATACATCTTTATCCAGCAGATGTCCACCAAAGCTAGCAACACCACAACCAACATCAAGAATCGTGCTTCCCCAACCAAGTTTTGGCAGATTCTAAATAAAGAAATGAAGCATTAAAATAAGAAGTAATTAATAAAACCATAATCTACATATACCGTAGCTCATATGATGCTCGATGACAACGACCCTAGTGCATAGAGCAAACCACATTCATATGGATATTGTGAATGTGCTAAAATAATCTAGGAAACCAAGCAGGGAAAGAAGTGCAGTTTCAAAACTCACTGGCATCGGATCATTGACTATATAAAGATTTCTAGCACTAGTTTTATATACACGAGGATACTCTAACGCTGCATCAGTGAATTCTATCAATCAACACACTAACACACACACGGCTAGGATATTTCATCTTTACGCTCTGTAAATAGCTAAGGTTGAGTGTATACAATAGCATGTGACCATCACATATATACAAGTAATACAACAGATGGGGAATAACAATCTCTGTGACCAGAAGCCCATGCCATATAACTATTGTGACGTAAGTAACACAATTTAGCAGCTTAAAAGGAATGATAAGAAGTTAAAATTATATTAACCAGCCCACCAGTGAATGACTTGTCTATTATCTGCAAGTACTTGACACCATAAGCATCATCTTTTTAAAATCAGAAACGCGTTGTAGTAGGATATTACAACGCGTTTGTGATGCTAATTGACAAAAGTTGTCGAGGAAGGTTTATAAAACAAAGTGAAAGGTTTTCGAATGATATCCAGTCACATCTTCGAAAAATGTGGATAAATGTATACCTACTTGTAAGTAAATCTCAGCTTTGTAAATGGTTCATATATATCCAAGTTGCTGTGGTAATCTCTCAAGCTTGTGATTAAGTTAAATGTCTTTAATCTAAAATTAAATTTTTAGTTTGATCTAACAGAAATTAGACGATGTTTATCTGATGTAAATGAGTTTGATGTACACATTGGTTATCTTTCACATGGCATCATCCAATCAGGAAGTTATTCTCGTTCTCCACTGAACAGTTCCGAAACTTAATATGCACATAAATGAGTTTACCATGAACTCCTATCTCCAAAGTCATTTCAATGTTTTTTTTGTTGAAATCACATGTTTATCTAGCATTTAGTATGGAACTTAAGGAAAATCTAAAAGGTTTGGAACATGAAAACTGAATAAAACTATATATGTTGCTTCAACAAGATAAAACAATAGAAAAATAGATGGAATACAATTTTGATCCTTCAAGTTACTCGCACACAATAAACTTGTTCTGTCATCTTTATATTAATCTGATCCGAGACACATTGCGCCCTTACTCCTACATGTTAACTAGTCTTGCACTAACTGTATTTGTAATAAACTATGAGCAGGGCAATATATTTTTCTAGGTAAGAAGTGGTCATACAGCAACCCTAGGTCTGCTAACAGTTCAACCAGTAAACTATCATTTTCTAAAGCCACTAATAACCTTATCAATGCTAGTTAAACAATTGGTCCTTTTATTCATCTAGCTATAAAAAAAGACGATTTCCTGCTACAACTTGACCTCAGTTGTTATCATTTTTTCTGAATGTATTGTTTATAGCAATTGTTATGATTGAAGCGGCAATAAATAGTTTTGTGACATCTTAACAGAACGGATTTTTACTGATTCCTTAATATGACCCAAAACAAAACAATAAAAGTACTAACCTTGACTTGTATAATTTCTGGTAACTCAGAATTTTACCACAGCATAGGGTAACTCCATAACACAAAATTTCTATCATCTTCATGGACATGTCTACCATATAATCTAGTAAACATTAAAACAACCTTCTGCGCTTTTCATTCTTATGCGATTATTTGAACATAAAGTTGCACTCTATGTTGAGAAAATAGGGATGAAGCAATAATTGTAATCTTACCTATACTTGAGCAAACTCACTTGTGTCAAGTAACTACTAACCAAAGCTGACATTAACTGCAAACAGCCTCAAACTGATGTAGATTAGA
This sequence comes from Tanacetum coccineum, assembly GCA_026074375.1. Lineage (NCBI taxonomy): Eukaryota > Viridiplantae > Streptophyta > Magnoliopsida > Asterales > Asteraceae > Tanacetum > Tanacetum coccineum. The sequence continues at coordinate 94,412 of BQNB010003106.1, read as the reverse complement.
TCTTCCCAAACAAGATGCCAATCGTCATCACTTGAATAAAGGCACGCTGACTGAAAAGCAGATTGTAAAATGACTGCCTCACCAATATTATGTCTAAATTGCAGCCACAAGAGTTGAAGAAAATACCTGACAATTAAACTTATTTAAGAACTAATCTGATTAAGAAACAATTATGCTTGAAAAACAGCCATATACTATTTCATAATAATTCACAAACAAATTCGCATTACATGTCCACTAAACACTCTTCTCATATATATGTACATTAATGTGGGTTTTTTTGAGCTGTCAAATTTCAATCTGATGTTTGAAAATATAAAACAGATAGCTTCTTAGGAAGAAAAAAAAGATGGTATACCGTGACATCGTCACTTGGTTGATGATTTCTTTCACAGTCCTGAACCTGCAATGAGAGAACAATTTTTTTCAGCTACCATGAATAATTTGTGGCAATAATTTGTGCCGGTTGTAAATATGGGGTTATAGCTTGTATACCTCTGAACTCTCGTGATCATCAAACAAGCTGTAGAACTGAATCAATAGTGTTTTGTGTGAACAACAACCAAACTAGCAGAATGGTCAAATGCAAAATCCATACATGAGCCTCTAAATGCCTTTAGGACGGGAGAAGAAAGCTGATTTAACAGAAAAAAATAAGCTTGTAAATACTTTAACCCTTTTATACAAAAGGAAACATAGAAAAACTTGATTAAAGGTAACCTTAATCCCTGAAATTGACTGTAAGATTTCCATTGATGGCATTTTAAGAAAATGAATTCGATTATCTGCACAAGATATATGAAGAACATCAGTAAGACATAGTTCATAGAAGATTACTAGTTTTGTTTCATATGTTCTATGCAGAAAAAGATTATATTCTTACAAGGAAGGATCTGGGAGAGTTCACAAACCTAAGAAGTAGGGTCCTTATTCACGGTAAGAACTTCTTGTCGGTATCAAGCTGCCATACTGCAACGAATCCTCCTTTTCCAGCAACATGCATGAATAGATAAAACGGGTTACCTAATAAAATAAGAATCTAACCATTAAAAAATTACAAGGGAAAATTCCAAACGCTTAAAAATCTGAAATGTTAGATAACCTCCATTTGACGAAAAGAACAAGAACTTAACTTCTACAAAATGCCAATGCCGGGTGGTACGAGAATCAACATCACCGTCCAAATGTTTAAATTTAGAGTATTGATCACTAATTAAAAATTAGTGTTATCACTTGAAGATAGTAAGTTGTTCGTGTATAGCCTTGGGTTTTACATTAGAATTTTTCTTTATCATATCTAAGGAATGGTAATTTGAACATTTTCATATGAAATATAGCCTTTTTATATAGATATTTTTTTTTTGGTGAAAATGTGAAGTAAATATTAATCATAAAACTATAACCATTACAAGATATTCAAAAGAGGATCAGAACATTTCAAGATTCTTAAACAACCAATACAAAAACTAGAACTAATACAGCCTAGCCAAACAACAGAAACCAATTCAAACTTCACATTTTTTCCAAACAGCCACTACATTTCCTATCCAACTCTTATACAACTTAGACCATTCCAGAGCAAAACAGTATAAGCTACAAAAGTTAATAGGCCTCATGACTGTTTGAGACCAAATACATAGACTACATTTCCCTCATGAAGGCAAATATATGTTCCTCACTGTAGCTTCACCTCACGGTAGAAACATTAAATTTGGCATCCATGAAAGGCCTCATCTATGTATAGATCTTGTTATCTCAGATAAAGGGTTACATTTCCTTTATGAAGGAAACTGTTATACCCTTTTGCAGCAGCCTCCTCACAGAAAGGCCAACAGTTGGCATCCATAATAGGCATCACCCTATACCTCTAAGATCCAACCATCTCTATACCTACCAAACACCAACATAACCCATACACCTTAAACTGACCCATATATAGCCTTCTATCAATCCTGTATATTCATCTTGACATTCCATATATCACTAATTCTAATCACATCAGCAGTTCTTTTTATATAGATGTTGTCGTTTTCTAAAGGGGTGTTTGGGACAGCAAATGAAATAAAACCATATACTTTTATGCCAACTTGTAAATTTAACGCACTTATTGAAACAAGGCGACAACCATAAGGGAATATTTGGGATCTGTTTATTTTAAAGTTTATCTGCTTTGAAACCTTTTAAAGTGCCAAAATCAGCAGTTGTTGTCAATGGAGTGTTTGGCTTGCCCGTATGGCATATAACTTAATATAATGCAATAAGCCAATAAGCATATAAGCACTCAGATAATCAATCACAGGCCCCTCACACTGGGAAAAAACTGAAATGTGGTCATCCTAAACAAGATAGTTACCTTTCTATAGAAATTTAAAGTTTCTCAAGGTTCAAAAAGAGAATTACCTCATACCAAGTTTAGTTTTTATGCAATTTGCTGGACATAGACGGGTCCTTATTCTGATAAACTTACTCCTAAAGTTGGATTTAACACATAAGAGAGTTTATTGTTTATTAATGTGAACTTAGTCTTGCACCAGTTTACCATTCAAAAATATATTTCTTAGGGATATGCAGAAAAAGTGAGATGCGAAATCATCTAAAGCTTGCTCAGCTAAAGCAAAAATATCTTTAGAAGCATGAACACTCTAATAAACACTGATTACTTTTGATATTTAATATTCTTAATGCTTGATGCTGCAGGATGGTTGCCGAAGCACCTTTTAGACCAAGAGAGGAACTCATCCAGAGGCAAAAAGTGTTTCAAAGCATCCACAAACACACCCATTTGAAAGGTCCAATGGACAAAGTTACGTCAGTTTCCATCCCTCTTGCTCTTGCTGGTTCTTGCATGTATCTCATTGTGAGTTATTCCTACTTTCTCGCCATCTGCTATATGTAGTAAATGGGTAGGGTCAGACGGGTTGGGTAAACATTGGCCATGAAATAATCACTCTCTTTCACATAACTATTGTGGTATCTTACAAATCACAATATATGTATGTCACAAAATAGTTATCCACAATCATAAAAGAATTAAGTATATTTGTCTAAGTTTCCAACGCCTAACCAAATTTAGCTTGATAAAACATAAAGAAAGCATTGAAATATTGGTCCATTACTCAATTAGTAAACGTCTCATCTCTCATCTACTAAATTAAAGTTGTAAATATTTACTTATTCCGCAACTGCGTGTTTTTGCCAAGCTGAAAATGATTTTGAGGTTGAAAATCTCACCTTTATGTGAAATAGTTGTTGGCATTTCTCATTTACTAATGTGATTTGCATTTTTTCAACAGGGACGGGGAATCTACAACATGTCTAATGGGATCGGAAAGAAAGAATGAAATTCTATAGTTCCTTACTGAAGGCACATAAACAGTTTACTACTTTTGAAGTTCCCTTTCATATTTAGACTCGTGTTGTTTAAGTTTGTGTTCTTGTGAACTTCCGAATAATTACTTGGTAACAGACATGTTGCTGGCAATGGTTTGTTATCGGCCATCAATTATTTTGTTTGCAGTGGGTTAAACAACTGCATTTTGACATTTCAATTGCTATTGTGGACATAAATTTAACTTTGGATACTTTTTAGCACACACCTGACTCATAAGTTCTAACAGGAACACACTCTGGATCGTCTGATGTTATGCATTTGTCAATTTCTTCCAAAGCATGTGAAACTTTTGGACTTCAAGAAACCATTCTTTGAAAATAGAACTGATTGTGCCAAGTTATAAGTTTTGAAACAGATTGAGTAGTAAACCAGGTTTATTAGATGATGTTTTGGTATAAAAGCAACGATATCCAACTGTAATATGTTAAAAATTTGTTACTAGCTTAGTGTCTCAAATGCCTTTTCTAATTAACAGAGATTAAATTTGTTACACTATGGTAAAATCAATAGAAAAAATGAACGCACAAAACTAAGCTGGAGCATCTTGCCAAAGATTTTCATCACATGATTTAAAGATTACTGTGCATTTTTTGTAATAACGATTTTTTTTCTTTTTGGGTTACCAGGGAGGGCGGATCTTTGACTCAAATGTACGCAATATAACTGAGATATCTTCGTGTTTCCGACCTTTCTGACCAGCCCTAAATGTGTATCTCGTGAGGTTTGCACACTTGACATCTTACAAGAATGTTAAGTATCTTAACACTAGGTCATTTTGTGGTGATTAATGTAAAAACTAAAGAACTATTACACATATACCACCAAATTTAGTTGATATGTTACTATAGACTTGCCAACATCCAACAAATTGTGGTTTATGATATACGGAATAAATCTACTCTTTGAGACTGCATATAATTTTGTCACCACTATACATTTCTAGAGGTTATTAATGTTAGAGTTAAAAGAATTTTCCATTGATGGCATTTTAAGAAAATGAATTCGATTATCTGCACAAGATATCTGAAGAACATCAGTAAGACATAGTTCATAGAAGATTACTAGTTTTGTTTCATATGTTCTATGCAGAAAAAGATTATATACTTACATATGAAAGTGAAGGAAGGATCTGGGAGAGTTCACAAACCTAAGAAGTGAGGTCCTTATTCTCGGTAAGAACTTCTTGTCGGTATCAAGCTGCCATACTGCAACGAATCCTCCTTTTCCAGCAACATGCATGAATAGATAAAACGGGTTTCCTAATAAAATAAGAATCTAACCATTAAAAAATCTACAAGGGAAAATTCCAAACGCTTAAAAATCTGAAATGTTAGATAACCTCCGTTTGACGAAAAGAACAAGAACTTAACTTCTACAAAATGCCAATGCCGGGTGGTACGAGAATCAACATCACCGTCACCTATGACACCGGGTTTTTCATCCTCTTTCTTCAGCCGTCCATTGTCACCAGCAAATGTTTGATCACCAAAAGCTGTTCAAATCATAACTCTCCCTGTGACATCGCCAGCTGCTACAATCCTGATCTCGAATGGATGAAAAGCAAGACATGACGGCTTTTTGGTGTGCAAGAGTTTTAACTTCTAATGACTAACGTTTTTCCAGATCTTTAGAAGGTACTTCGCATACACGAAGCTTGAGTTTTTCACGTATGCAAAAATACTTTCCATTTGAAGAGATAGTTATGTTCTCTGGTTTTCTAGTCTCCGATATTTTAAAAACATACACACCTTATATCAAAATAATATACACAACTTTAAACTGATTAAGGCACATTAACAATAAGGTACACACCTCTTACAAAATGGCTCCACAAACAAGTCGAGATGTGGTCAAATTACACTTCAAAATCTGCCTAGCCAGATCTTTGTTTGGCTTATTCTGTTTGTTTTTCTTATCATGCACAAAGATATAAGCATAAATCTCAGTCGGATTTTCAGTATTCTCCGGCTTCTGAGCATGATATATTTAGTCAAGTAATATGAATGTGTAAAATGATATTCAAACATAAGTTAAATGCTACAGTGGACCAACCATTTATCTTTCATGCCTCTCTTGTCTATCTCGTATCTCACATTTCCATTTTTATCTTCTGTTATCATCCTTATCATTTACAACTTTTGTTAGAATCCAATCACTGGATGTGTGACATAAATAATGACACTTGTCAAATTTTGACTATGTAAAATATGTAGACAAGTTGTTTATGACTTAATACAGTGGTGATTTCTCCAAGTATAAGCAGGATGCAGATCAAAAGCGGCGACAAGTAGATTTTGAAGTGGGTGACTTTGTATGGGCTATTTTAACTAAGGACCGTTTCCCAGTTGGTGAATATAATAAATTATCAGCTAAGAAGATTGGCCCGCTAGAAATTGTCGAGAAAATTAACTCCAATGCTTACCGTTTGAAGTTACCAAGCCATATTCGTTGTTCTGATGTCTTTAATGTGAAGCACTTGTTGCCTTATCACGGTGATTCATCTGATGATGATCTTGTTGTGAATTCGAGGGCGAATTTTGTCTATCCAGGGGAGAATGATGCAGGCCCAAGTATTGAAGAACGGGCCATTTTATTTCTGGAGGCCCAAGATCGTGTGAAGAAAGGCCCTTTATTCAAAAGGTCATAACTTGGGCTCAGATAATCCGTTTCAGGCCCAAGACCAACCGTTTCGAAGCTTGGAACGAGGAGAACGCCGTGGTAACCAAACATAGTTGGGTTACGGAAGTTTCGAGCCTTGAATCATTATATTTTAGGAGTTATTTACATTTTCGTGTTTTTTTGAGAATTTTGAACTTTTGTTTTTGGCATAACTTTCGGCCCGTTTGTCTTTTAGGGCCCGTTTCAGTTTCATTTTCCTATTTAACTATTGTACTATGCATCTGGCTATTCAGTTCCAAAATATATGAAAAGTTTATTTTTGGCAGTTTTGTCAAGAATTTTGCCTAACTATCGGTATTCCTTTCGAATCAACGATAATTAGAAGATTGATTCTGGTATTCGTTTGAATCAACAGATTCAATTTGTTATCCCGTTCATTACACTACATAAATCTCAGTCGGATTTTCAGTATTCTCCGGCTTCTGAGCATGATATATTTAGTCAAGTAATATGAATGTGTAAAATGATATTCAAACATAAGTTAAATGCTACAGTGGACCAACCATTTATCTTTCATGCCTCTCTTGTCTATCTCGTATCTCACATTTCCATTTTTATCTTCTGTTATCCTGATTCTCACCCAACCTTGCAAGATTCATCCATATTCAGAACGTTTCAGAACCCATAACGCAACTCCTTCGAAAAGGGTACCAAGATCTATATTTTCACGCGTAAAGATGCTTTTACTAAACTTTTCACGGGTGAAGAAAAATACCTCCTATATTTTCACGGGTGAAGAAAAATACCTCCTATATTTTCATGTGTGAAGATGCTTATACTAAATTTTTCACATGTGAAGAAAAATATCTCCTATATTTTCACGGGTGAAGAAAAATACCTCCAATATTTTCACGGTTGAAGAAAAATATCTCCTATATTTTCACATGTGAAGAAAAATATCTCCTATATTTTCACAGGTGAAGAAAAATATCTTCTATATTTTCACATGTGAAGAAAAATATCTCCTATATTTTCACGGGCGAAGAAAAATATCTCCTATATTTTTACAGGTGAAGAAAAATATCTCCTATATTTTCACGCGCGAAGATGCTTTCACTAAACTTTCCACGCACGAAGATACTCTTAATAAACTTAATATATGATATATTCTACTTTACGCAAACTAATTAAGTCGCTTATAACAATCAAGACCTAATTCGTAATCTATACTTTCACATTTGACATATTTACAATTTGAACAATGATAATAACTCCAAATGCATAATAATTCATAATTCTACAATTAGATCATATCAAAAATAATATAAGTACCTGTGTAATTTGACTTGAATAGCTCATCTTCTTCATTAATTGGGGATTTGGGGGGTTTTCACTTTTGCTGATGGTGGTTAACGGTGGTGATGGTGGTTAACGGTGGCGATCGATGGTGATGGTGGTTAAAGGTCAGGTGAAGAAAAATATCTCCTATATTTTCACGCGCGAAGATGCTTTCACTAAACTTTCCACGCACGAAGATACTCTTAATAAACTTAATATATGATATATTCTACTTTACGCAAACTAATTAAGTCGCTTATAACAATCAAGACCTAATTCGTAATCTATACTTTCACATTTGACATATTTACAATTTGAACAATGATAATAACTCCAAATGCATAATAATTCATAATTCTACAATTAGATCATATCAAAAATAATATAAGTACCTGTGTAATTTGACTTGAATAGCTCATCTTCTTCATTAATTGGGGATTTGGGGGGTTTTCACTTTTGCTGATGGTGGTTAACGGTGGTGATGGTGGTTAACGGTGGCGATCGGTGGTGATGGTGGTTAAAGGTGGAGATCGATGGTGATGGTGGTTAAAGGTGGAGATCGGTGGTGATGGTGGTTAAAGGTCGAGATCGATGGTGATGGTGGTTAACGGTGATGGTGGTCATGGAGCACTACATTTGTTTTTGATGTCCGCGTTTTGTGAAAAAGTTGGGAGAGACAGAAATAGAATTATGTTTTTGGTATGTAACAAATGACAGGTTTACAATGAGACCCCTATCATTTTTTAGTGTGAAATTACATAAAAGCCCCTCTGCTTTTTCTTAGTGTAAATTTAGTGCAAATTTTAATTTAATCTAAGTCATTAGATTTAAAAAAGGAAGGATTAATGAAGGGCTATGATGCCTTCTTTTCTTCTCACAAAAATTAGCCTTCTTAAATGAACGCTTGTCTATATATATATATATATATATATATATATATAGTATTCTCTCTCTCTCTCTCTCTCTCTCTCTCTATATATATATATATATATATATATATATATATAGTGAAGTGTTATATTGAGAACCCATTTTAGGTGCAGAACTTTACAGAACTATTCTAGACCAATCAGAATTTAATAAATTATTTTCCATTTATTTAATTCAGTTTATTATCTAAGGATATTTTGGGTATTTTAGATAAACACAATTTTTGGTCAAATTTGAAACTTCCTATAATAAATGACACGATATATTTTGTATTGATTGCATATCCAGATTTAGATTAACACTTTTAAAACTACTTAAAATAAATGATACCGTTTATTCTTTGATAATTAATGATATTGAATGTATTTCCAGATTTATTTTGTATTGATTATACTCCCTAAAATAAATGATGCGATTTATTCTCTGATAATAAATACAATTTATTATTTGATAATAAATAACACGATTTACATACATGTTAACTATACTAACATTTTCGTAAAATTGCCCCCACTTGTTTATTTTTGGTAAGGATCACACAAAAAAAACTACATTATCACACGATATCCTTTCTTTTTCAAGCACAACACCCCTGAAAATCTTTAGGAAGATTCAACCTTACTATCATATATCATATATTTCAATAATAGAAACAAAATCAAATTTCCTTTTTCACCAAGAAAACTCAGTAGTATTTCCTAATTTGCTTTTATTTACCATGTTTAATATTGTTTTATATAAAAATAACAAAAATTAGGAATTTATTCAATAAATACATATAAACATATGCCACCATTGCACATATTAGAAAATCCTTTAAATCAATTCATAACCAAAGATCGAGAACCACAATCAACAAGAGTACATTCGTTAACTAATCTGTATCACACAAAACATGAAAACCCACCATGCTCATAAAGCCATGATCATAATCATGTACACTCTTTTATTCCCTTACATTGCTCTAGCCATTGATACAATCACACCCATAACACCACTTGCAATTAACCAAACTTTAGTATCTAACGCTCAATCTTTCGAGTTGGGGTTCTTTCATGATAATTCATACGTAGGAATATGGTACAAACATATTGAGCCAAAAACATATGTTTGGGTAGCTAATAGAGACACACCATTGACTTCAGTATCAGGGAGTCTTGCTATAGGTGAAGACGGGAATGTTATAATTTTAGATGAAGTTGAAAACACGGTGTGGTCTTCTAATCAATCTTTTGTGGGAGTTAATAGGACTGTGGCACAGCTTTTGGATTCTGGTAACTTTGTGATCCGACGTGAGAATGATGAGAACCCTAGTAATTATTTATGGCAAAGCTTTGAAAATCCTACTGATACTTTATTACCCGGTATGAAACTCGGCTGGAACCGGAAAACTGGAATGAACCACTTTTTGCAGTCATGGAAGACCAATGACGATCCAGGTATTCCATAAATTATTACATGAGACAATATTTTTAGTGTTCTTTTCTTGAAAATTATGCTAATTCGTTTTAGGGATAACATGCATGGGTGTTAACCATCAAGGAAGCTAGGTTAAGGGAGCTTTTTTTTAACGTCCATATAGATCACACAAATATTGATTGATTTATGCTTCAAGTTTATGAATAGGTTTATGCTTGCGTTTAGTTTCAGACTATAGTAAACTTATTCTTGAAAAAAGTTCTAAGAAAACTAGAAACATAAAAAAATACGTCCATTGAAATTGATTTATTCGATTTAATTGGTTCATACATAGAAATAAGCAGATAACAAAAAGAAAAGAACAATCTTAAACACCCGTTGTGTTTTATTTTTGTCGTTCCATAATATGTAACCATATATTTGCCATTTTGGCCGTAGTTGATGTATATGTGTAATCGAATAATATGTAACATTTTAGATATTTTGTAGAGTTTTTGCAGTCGTTTTTAAATGGAATACGTGGGTTGATTCCACACACATTAGTTCTGTTATTACAAATGAAATTTCACTCGGGCATTAATAACAATGTAGGATCTGGTGATTGTTCTTTAAAAATGAGCACGGATGGCTTCCCAGAGGTTCTTATATGGAGTAACGGAACAGAAAGGTACCGGAGTGGAGCATGGAACGGAAAACGACTTGGCGGTGTACCCGAAATGAAAAGTAGTAGTAATACTAGTATAATGGAGTTTGAATTCCTAGATACTTCGGATGAAATCTCGTATTCATTTGAAATGTTAAATAGTTCAGTTTATTCGCGGTTAGTCATTAGTTCATCGTGTTTTCTTAAACGCTTTACATGGATTAACACGACACAAACATGGAGCATGTCCTCGTTTGCTCCACGTGATCAATGTGACTATTACAAACAATGTGGCCCCTACGGAATTTGTGATACAAATTATTATCCGGTTTGTAAATGTATGAAGGGGTTCGTACCAAAAATCCAACAAGCTTGGGATTTAGGAGATGGGTCGGATGGGTGTGTTAGGAGTTCCAAGTTGGATTGTAGGTCGGATGGATTTTTTAAATTGAAGAATATGAAATTGCCCGACAGTTCAAAAGTGTTTATTGATCAAACGATGAATTTGACTACATGTGGTGTGATTTGTAAAAGGAATTGTTCGTGTGCTGCGTATGCTAATATGGATGTTACTGAAAGCGGTTCAGGTTGTGTGATGTGGGAAGTGGATCTCATCGATATGAGACAATATGCTGATTCAGAAGGTGGTGGACAAGAACTTTACATTAGAGTTCCGGCTTCTGATTTAGGTACGTATCCTCAATTTAAGTCGTGAAAAGTACTGTTATTGACCGAAGGGTAGCGATACAAGTTGTTGATATTGGCATCTTACCCATGGATCGATGTGTTAACAACTTATTTCATTTCTTAATACATGTTGTTATACTTTTTTTGATAATTTTAGAGCTTATCAGTGAAAAGGCTACCTATCACAAATTATTTGTGCTCCATGCTCCAAAAAGTCAAAAAGCTACCTATCACAAATTATTTTTGTAATAATTGTGAAATTTAAGAACTTTATAGGTTAATAGTTGGATAATCATGGTAGAGTGAGAGTTGCTTTGTATATTGACATAAAGAAAAAGCACACTTGATATGGATAATATTCAGTTAGGTATGTTGCACCAAGTGGCGTATTCTAGAATTGTGGTTATTTTTTCTATAAAATTAAAAAGTGTACCAAGGAAACTATGTTTGTGATTTTGAAGGGATTATTTAAGAATGAGGCCCATCTATGTTGTGTGTATTAGTTGAACCAACAGATGATGAGGACGGTCGTGGATTCTATGAGATCTCGTGGTTTTGGAGTGGGTTAGGTGTAACGTCTCTTGAGTGTGTGCTGAGTGTTCATCTCATAAGTGCTCTCTTCTCTTCGAGCGTCAAACCGACTTGCTTAATCAAACATAACAAATGCATAAGGAATTTAGAGGTGGATTCAAATCATTTGGCAAGGCGTTACCAGGAGTGTTCAGGAAGAAAAAGAAATGAAGACGTTGAATGATGATTAGTAGGGCTGTAAACGAACCGGACGAACGCGAACGGAGGTATGTTCATGTTCGTTTATTTAATTTTAGCCGAACAAATAAACGAACGCGAACGCATAATCGGACCAAAATTGTTGTTCATGTTCGTTTATTTAAATTTGAACTTGTTCATGTTCGTTTATGTTCGTTCATTAATAAGTTAAACGAACGTAAATCGGACATAAATGAGCATAAACGGGCATAAATGAACGTAAACGATCATATATAAACCAAAACGGACATATAAGAACGTGTAACTAAAGTTGTTATTTTAAACGATCCATATAATCATCTTATATATATAATCATTATCCCAAAATATGATCTTAATATACAATCATACTACTATATTAGCATCATGAGTACACATAGTCAAACGTAAACGAACGAAATAAATGAACGTAATCGGACGTACATAATCGAACGTTCACGAACGTAAATAAACGAACGAAGCGTTCGTTCACGTTCGTTTATTTAACTAAACGGACCAAAATTCTTGTTCGTGTTTGTTCATTTATTAAATAAACGAACATAAACGAATTTATCGGCGAACGATTTACGAACGGTTCGCTGAACGTTCAGCTCGTTTACAGCCCTAGCTGTTTATACGCGGTGATTTATACGCAGTCTAAAGGGCTTAATTTATACGCAGTCTAAAGGGCGTGATTTATACGCAGTCTAAAGGGCATGATTTATACGCAGTCTAAAGGGTGTGATTTATACGCAGTCTAAAGGGCGTGATTTATACGCAGTCTAACGGTCGTGATTTATACGCAGTCTAAAGGGCATGATTTATACGCTTTGCTAAGGAGATTTATACACTTTTCCTAAGGAGATTTATACACTTTGCTAAGGAGATTTATACACTTTTCCTAAGGTGATTTATACCATTCAACGTGAGAGATTTACAACATTCAAATTTAAATCAAACCACAATCTCAATCACTTCATAAAACTTAAGATCTGATATCCATTCACAACATTAAAATGTCAAATACCAATACCAATTTGCAAACTCAAACATTAAATGATCTTCACAATACCATCATGGAAGCAGGTGGTAAAGACCGTCCACCAATGTTAGCACTTAGTAATTACGTTCGGTGGAAATCTAGAATCAAGAGATACATCGACACCAAACCTAACAATGAACTCATCCAATATTGTCTCCAAAATCCACCCTACAAATTTAAATGGAGTGAGAAGACTGTTCCAGTTGTAAAAGGTAGTTTAGAAACCACTATAGAAGGGTACATAGAGAACTATAAGAATGTGTCACAAGACATAAGGAACCAATTAGATGTTGAAGCTAAAGCTGTTCAGATAATTCTCACCGGAATAGATAATGATATCTACTCCACAGTTGATGCTTGTCTAAATGGATGTGAGATGTGGAAAGCAATTGGAAGGTTGAAACATGGTGAATAAATCAATGTTCAAGATCTTGAAACCAATTTATATTGGGAGTTTGGAAAATTCACATCACGAGATGGTGAATCACTTGAATTGTATTACTCAAGGTTTTACAAGATGATGAATGAGCTTGTCAGAAATCAGTGTGATGTTATCAATCATCAAGTGAATGTCCAGTTCTTACTTCAATTGCAACCAGAATGGAAAAGTTTTGTGACACTTGTTAAGCAGAGTCAAGAGTTAAAGACTGTCTCCTATCACAAACTTTATGATATTTTGAAGCAACACCAGAATGAAGTCAATGAGTTAAGAGCTAAAAGACTAGCATGTACTGCTAATCCGCTTGCACTTGTTACTCAACAATAACCAGCTTACCATCCTCAAACCCATCCTAATCACTACACTTAACATTCCTCAACCAGATCACAACATAGCTGGCTCACTGAAACAGAGGAAAGCAATTGTCAACTTTCATCTACCAAACTTTTTATGATCAAGAACCTAAAATGGTTGCTAAAGATGATGCATTGTCAAAGGAGAAGGAGATTGATAAAATCGTGGCTTTAATACTCTAAGAATCAACAGAGGAACTGGGTATAATAATCAGAGGGTAGTTAATGTTGTTGGGGCTAGGGAGAATGTAGGTACACAGGTGGTGCAGCAATCTGGGATTTAGTGTTATAATTGTAAGGAATATGGGCATGTAGTAAGGGAATGTCAGAAACTAAAATAGGCAAAGGATGCAGCTTATCACAAGGAGAAGACATGTAAATGGTGGTACTATAAGATCACACCACCAGGATATAAATGGGAACCTAAGTCTAAATCAGGAAATGTAAACATGAATCTTAGTATGCCTCTAGGAATTGAAACTAGAACTACTAATATTTCAGAATCCATAACACTTAGGGAATCCACTTTGTCCAATTATATATTATCTTCTAATTCTCTTGCAGCTCGTAGAGATAATTATATTCATCGTCGACTTTGGGTGCTCAAAGCACATGATGAGAAATATCAAGTTCCTAAGTAATTTTATGGAGAAATTTTTGGGTACGGCGAAGTTTAGAAATGATCAAATTGCACCGATTCTTGGTTATGGATATCTGGTTTAAGGGAATGTAACTATCAAAAGGGTTTATTACGTCGAAGGGCTGAATCATAATTTATTCTCCGTTGGTCAATTCTATGAGGCGGATTTGGAAATTGCTTTTCAGAAGTCTACATGCTACATCCGTGATTTAAAGGGAAATGATTTACTCACAGGTTCTTGTGGCACAGATCTGTATTCCATCACTCTTCAAGACATATCCATTCTCAATCCAATTTGCTTAATGGCTAAAGCTACATCGTCACAAGCATGGTTATGGCATCATCGTCTATCACATCTAAACTTCGATACCATCAGCTTGCTTTCGAAGTATGATATTGTGACTGGCCTTCCCAAATTGAAATTCGTCAAAGATCATCTTTGTTCTTCTTGTGAGTTGGGGAAAGCAAAACGTAAGTCTTTCAAGACAAAACTACCCCAAGCTCAAAGCGACGGTTACAAATTCTACACATGGACTTATGTGGTCCCGTGAGGGTAGAAAGCTTTAATGGTAAGAAATATGTGTTGGTAATAGTTGATGATTATTCACGATATACTTGGACTCACTTCTTGAGATCTAAAGATGAAACACCTAAAGTTCTCATCGATTTCCTCAAACTTGTTCATAGAGGACTTCATGCTCAAGTTAGAACAGTTCGAACTGACAAAGGCACGAAATTTTTGAATAAAACTCTTCATGCATACTTTGCTCAAGAAGGGATTGAACACCAAACGTGAACTGCTCGAACACCTAAACAAAATGGGGTTGGCGAAAGACAGAACCGTACTCTTGTTGAGGCTGCTCGTATAATGCTAAGCGCCGCTAAAGTTCCTTTGTTCTTCTAGGCTGAAGCGATTGCAACAACATGTTTTACTTAAAATTGTTCACTCGTAATTCCTCGACATGAGAAAACACCTTAGCACATCATCAATGACCGGAAACCATCTGTTAAGTTCTTTTACATTTTTGGCTCTCTTTGCTACATCGTCAGAGATTGAGAGAATCTTGACAAGATGAAAGAAAAAGGTGATGCGTTTATTTTTGTGGGGTATTCTACTCAGTCAAGAGCTTACAATGTCTATAACAAGAGAACAAGAGTGATAATTAACACCATTCATGTCAACTTTAACGAATTGCCTCACATGGCGTCAGATCACGTCAGTTCTGACCTTGTTCCATAATGTTCGACAATGGCACTTTAACATGACAGTTTAAGTCCCAGTCCCTAAAGTCAAGAAAATGTTCCTCAAGCAGTTGAGACAGTAACAACGTCAAATGAGCTGGATTTGCTATTTAGTCCGATGTTCGATGAATTACTCAATGGAACTACTTCGTTTGTATCAAAGTCTTCCACTGTAACTGCTACTGATGCACCTGATCAACGTCAACACCACAACACAACCTCATCTACTTCAACAACTGTTGCTGCAGATATTCCTCCATTGAACATTCAAACAACACCTGAAACTACAAATCACGCACCAACTCAAGCACCAAGTGTCACTGCTATTGAGAACATTAATCAAGCAGAAACTGATAAAGAAAATGCACAAGTTGAAGAAGACGAATTTATCAACCTCGTTAGTACATCGGTACAAGAACAAGGGGAGACATCTTCTTGATATGTTGACTTGTCAAACATGCATATATTCTATCAACGACATCCTTCTGAACATCGTTGGACAAAAGATCATCTGTTAGAACAAGTCATTGGAAATCCTTCTCAATCAATTAGAACAAGACGTCAGCTAGAAACAAATTGCGAGATGTGTATATTTGCACTCACCGTGAGTCGAACCAAACCAAAGAACATCAAAGAAGCCATGGCTGATTCTGTATGGATTGAAGCGATGCAGGAAGAACTTCACCAGTTTAATCGATTAGATGTATGGGAATTAGTCGGCAAACCACTTTGCAAAAATGTTATTAACATGAAGTGGCTCTGAAAAAACAAACATGTTGAGGAGAATAATGTAATTCGCAACAAAGCTCGTCTTATAGCTAAGGGATACAACCAGTGGGAGGGATTAATTTCGAAGAGTCATTTGCACCAGTTGCTCGATTAGAAGCTGTCCGGTTATTCGTTGCGTATGTTGCACACAAATCATTTCCAGTATACCAGATGGATGTCAAGACAGCATTTCTTAACGGTCCTTTGAAGGAAGAAGTGTACATCAATCAACCAAATGGATTCGTAGACCCACATCATCCTGACAAAGTCTACCGCCTCAAAAAGGCATTATATGGACTCAAACAACCTCCAAGGGCGTGGTATGATGAACTCTCCAACTTCCTGGTATCCAAAGGGTTCTCAAAAGGTTCTATTGATCCAAATCTGTTCATTACTAAAAAGGGGAAGACATATTGCTTGTTCAAATTTGCGTTGATGACATTATTTTTGGTTTTACGAACCCAAAACTTTCCAAAAAGTTTGAAAAATTAATGCACAACAAGTTTGAAATGTCTATGATGGGGGAGCTGAAATTCTTTTTAGGAGTTCAGATCCACCAATCCTCACGTGGTATCTTTATAAACTAAGCTAAGTATGCTCAAGAGATACTTAAAAAGCATGGTATAACCTCATGTGATAGCGTTGGTACTCCAATGGCTATTAAACCCCTAGATACTGGCTTGAGTGAAACTCCCGTTGACCAAATAAAATATCGTAGTATGGTCGGGGAACTCATGTATTTAACAGCAAGTAGACCGGATATTGTACATGCAACATGTTATTGTGCTCGTTATCAAGCGAGACCAACTGAAAAACACCTCAGGGAGGTTAAACGGATCTTTCGGTACCTTAAGAATACCATTAACATGGGACTCTGGTATCCGAAGGACATCGGCTTTAATCTAACTGCTTTCTAACTGCTTTTTCAGATTCAGATCACACAGGCTGTCTTGATACACGTAAAAGCACATCTGGTGGTATACAATTTCTAGGTGGTGATAAGCTAGTCAGCTGGTCGTCAAAGAAGCAGGACTACACTTTAATGTCTTCAGCAGAAGCCGAGTATGTGTCTTTATTTGCGTGTTGCGCTCAAGTTCTATGGTTGAGAACTCAGCTCACAGATTATGGCTTTCACTTTGATAAAATACCTATGTATTGTGACTCGAAGTCAGCCATAGTCATCTCGTGCAATCCACTCCATCATTCCTGTACTAAGCACATTGATGTCAGATATCACTTCATAAAGGAACATGTTGAAAAGGGTATTGTTGAATTATTCTTTGTCAGAACTGAATACCAGTTAGTTGACCTGTTTACTTACCCGAAGATAGGTTTAAGTATCTCGTCAGACGACTCGGTATGAGATGTTTGACTCTAAAAGAACTGGAGGTTCTGGCAAACGAATCTGCTTGATCCATCAAACATCGAATTTGTAAATATTTTTATTTTTCTTTATTTTGATTTATAAATACTTTTGAAAAAGAAAATACAAAAATATAAAACCAACAAAAAGAAATAGAAAAATATAAAACCTAGAAAAACATAATATAAAATCAGAAAATTTCAAAAATACCAAAAAGAATCTTCTCGACATGTCTCTTGGAATCGATAACATTTACGTACCTAGAAATGTCAATTAACATTAACACGGGTGTGTAAATAAAGTTCTAACAAGAGTTCAAACGTTTCAAAACATGTCATTTCTAAATTTTTCTTAATGACTTATGTACATTTCAGTGCATAACTCGGACCCAAATGTAATAGAGGAGCGTACGTTTCAGTGCGCTTACTCTAAAAATAAAAGAGAAGTCTTTTATCATGTGGTGTTTTAAAAATCGTTGAACATAATTTTTCAAAAAGAACTTTCAATGTTGAACTGTCTACAATATAATTTGTGGTATCTTTCCATAATAAGTGATATTTGTTTAAATTGTGTGTTCAACACTCTCTTCATCAATATATTTAACAATTGGTACAATTCTCAATGTTTATAAGTGGTACAATTGGTAAAATAATGCTCAACAATGTCATCTTAACAAGTGAATCAATTTTTGAGGGGGGGCTTTTTAAAATCAAAATCCTTTTAATGTTTTGGATACATATTATAAATGTCAATTTTATATATCCAAAAACATTCAAGTGAAATTAAAATGTGGTATATCCAATGTCCAAATAATAATATACACTGTTCACTGAGGCAATCAGAAAATGTTTTAATGTTTTTGGATACTCTTCTTAAATTCTTTTGGTATTCAAAACATTCAAACTAATTCATGCAATATCATGGTATCATTTTTCTCCCCATAGAACTTTTTTATGTCATAAATTTTAATCAATTGGTATTTAAAATACTAAAAGATTTATTATTTTAAATAATGGGAGAAAATATGATTAAAATGTGATATAGAAGCATGTGATCTTTAAGACTCTAAGTGCAACTCTTTCCTTCATGTGCAAAACAATTTCGAATCTCGGAGCACATGTGTAGGGGGAGTATTTCAAAATGTATGTATCAATGGTTTTATGGTTTGATCTATATACCCACAACCAATTAACTCATGGCGTCGATGAAGTCATAAGGTGGTTAAGGTTAGGTATAAGTCCTATGATCCAACCAGAACCGGAGGGATCTACCTAAGGACATTCCATAGATAGAATTAGAAGTCCTTAGATATAATTGTAGATGAATGAGAATAAGGGAAAAATTCCGAATAAGGTTGAGCTAACACTGGAACAATCACAACAAGGTGTTAGTGATGACATCTTGGTAAACATTGAAGGGATTGAAGAAGGATAATAAAAGTATGGATAAAGGGTGAAAACAAAGAAACCTTCCACACAACTTAGGCAGAAACCGGGTCAATACATAATCTATCAAAATTAAAATTATGATTGTTGGTATTGAAGAAATCTGTCATGGACCCAGTGATGCAATGCACAACCCTTTCTAGCCATTCGAGTTTCTCTCAAAAGAAACTTGTCTTATTTGTCACGGAGATACACACATTATCTATTGACATCTCACTCCGAGATTGTTGATATTGAAAAGGTGGCAGTCAGCTCCAACCTCCGATTACTAAAACCAAAGTGCACAAATTGAGTCTAGTGACAAGAGAGATCAAATTATAAATCTCATTAGGACACAATTCATGTATTACATTTGTTGTTCACCCTTAAACAACATATGGTATCAAAGAGTCCTACGCATTATCCTTGAGATATTGCCAGAACATTCAGAGTGATACTCTTTAGTATTCACAATGACGAATGGAAATCCTTCCAGAGTCAACCTTAAATAGCTCTACGGTAGGTGACTTGCAAGATTCTATACGAATCAAGCTTGTGCCAACTGGATATCGATTTGGTCCAGTATATGAATTGACGAATTAATCAGAAAGATAGTAACTATCTGATTCACTCTTACCGTGTTGTCTGCTTTGAGATGCTCCGGTAACGAGAACGGCTAGTACAGCTACGAAACCCTATCAAGAAGATTCATATGAATTCTATCTGATCATAGGTAGTATTTATACCGATTAACGAGGAACCGTGGTTATTGCAACCGTATTCAACGAAGTGACGAAGACACTTTTGTCCATATCTATTATTTATCGCTAACTTTTTAAATGCAGATTTAAACGTCGGTGTTGCAACCTTGTACCAATGAAGTCGGATTCATTACCACATACTCATACCCAAGCTTTCAAAGTTAATCATTCAGCATCAAGATTGTTGATACTAAACTTCCTCATCATCAAGAACTTCAAAGTCAAATAAAGAATAGTCTATTGGGGAAGATTATTAGTCTTATGTTTATATAAATCAAACAAGAATGCCATCAGTATAAGTATGTCAGTCAAAAGCACAAGATGATCAAGAAAGTCAAATCAAGATGATTCATGTCAAGGAGATGATGCAAGATTAAAGATCTCAAGAACTCAAAGTCAAAAGACATAGGCTCAAGATCAAGATCACATAAACGACACTGAAAGAATGTTATCGGTCGTCTCAAGCATGAATGAACAAAGCCATTACAAATAAGAAAAGAAGAAGACAAGACCAAAGATGACAAAGCTCAAAAGTCATATCTTCAACATCAGGGGAGATAAAGTCAAACAAATATAACCTCCATCAAGAAAGTCAACGTTGGGGAGATCAAAGAAGACCTCAACATTGGGGGAGATTGTTAGCCTTATTTTTATATAAGTCAAACAAGAATGTTATCGATCGTCTTAGTCATAATTAGTCTTGTTAAGTAATAGGCTATTCGGGATTAACGGGCTTAGACTTTAAGCTAATATTGTCCATGTTTCAGGCTCAAAGCCCAAGACAAACCAAGCCTGACCCATGGTAGAAAGCCCATACGCCAATATGTAGGCAAGGGGTATAAATAGGACCCTCTCCACACATGGAGAGGGTGTTAGTCATTTCATGTGTGTGTTTTCATATGTGTAAAGACCCTCCACTCTTATTTCTCTCTTTAATCTAATCTTCCATCTTTCCTTTATCTCTTTTCTAGCTTATTCCATTTGGCTTATTATTGTGTTGCTTATTGTTGTGAAGTGGTTCATATTTGGGATAACAATGACACATGCACATAGATAATTGTGTCCAAAGTTAGTCAAAAATCACTTTGCCAACCAAATTTTCCTACAATCCCCCACATGAATAGAGATTCGTCGAATACATAAAAGTTTCAATGAAATTCCAATAGTTGAGTCCTGCATAGGATAGGTAGGTGTGACCCTTAGAAACTTCCCTTATGAGATGCACTTAGTCTCCTAGATCTGACTAGACGCGATGTCCTTAAACTCAGCCTCTATTTACGTAAATGGCATTACACACTCACACAAGACTCTCCCTGACATTGTCAAGTCCTCATAGTCATGTTCATTATGGTCCTGAACATTAGCCTGGTTCTGCAAGAGCTCTTAGGAATTGCGCCCCTACATTTCCCTTCAAAGCGACCCTACTTCTCTCTCACATAGGTTGATTTCATCCTGAATCACTAAAAACATATGTTTTATGATTTCATCTTGAAACATTATGTTTAGTGATTTCATCCTGAATCATTAAATCCATATGTTTAACCTCTCAACAAGTCACATTTGTTATAGGAATGGACTAGGATGTTACAACTTTAGGTAACACTCCCACATTGACGTGACTTCCCCCACATTTCTATGATTAGGTTATCCTATTAAACCTAGATCTTGGGATCTCCAGTCAACTGGGTTAGGTTTTCCTTCATAGAAACTCATTCCTTTAAGGGCTTTAGTCACATTCCTTTAGACGACTCACTAACTAGCTCTCTGCTTAAACCTTTACGTAAGCGGATCCGCGATGTTATCTATTGACTTTACATAGTCAATCATGATAACTCTATTTGAGAGTAGTTGTTGAACCAATTACTGTCTATGATGGATATGTCTCGACTTACCATTTTAAATTGTGATATGAGCTCTGTCAAAATTCAATTGACTATCACACTTTATGTAGGATATTGGAAATCATAACACAATGGAAGATAGATGGATTAGCCAAATCTAGAGAGAGAAAGTAAGAGAAAAGATTTTTAGAGAGAGAAAGTGTAACATGTAAACAAAATGACTAACCACCTCTTCCAAGACATGGAAGAGGCTTATATAGTGGCGTACAAAACCGGCCTAATGGCCTTGGTAGTGGGCTTACACGTTGGGTTTAATACCTGGCCCATTACCGAATGTTATACATTAAACGATTAAATACGAGCTACAATAATCGGTAACATACACGGGGTGACCGAGTCTTTTTCTAATATCTAACAATCTCCCCCAAGGGATGTTACCCCATAAAATACTAACTTAAGCTTAGCAATCTTGATCTTGTGTTCAGCTCGTAATCTTATATTCTTCATGTGAAATCTTGTACATTGATGTAGTGATCTTTGTCTTGTAGCTTGTGATTGTACTTGAGATGTGATCTTGAGCTTCTTTGAGATCATCAGCCAAATGTAATCTCTGATCATCAACTTTTGGTCTTTTGCCATCTTGTGCTGGTGACATCTAGACAGGCATGCTCATACCTTTCTTGATGGTAAAAGCTTGATTATTCGTCATTCTTAAAGTTCCTTTAACTTTAATACGTTATCACTTCGAGAGGACTTTGATATAAGAGTTACGAAAGCTTTGAAACATATACTTGTGCTTTCATGAGGTCATTAGATGTATCGGTCGAGTATGAGCATGCGGTTATGAAATAGACTCCCCTGGAACAAGGTATCTCCATCGCCATCTTTACTTGAACCTATATTAAAACAGTTAGCAAAAGAGTTTGTGGACGAATATGGCTTTGTCATTCGCCCAAGTTTGGTGGGATTAACCTCCAGATCCTGTGAGGACCGACCTGTGATCAGGTAGATTCAATCTTAAGAAGAATCTCCTTGACAAGATTTACAATATAAGTGTCAAATCTTCTAATGTATGAACATCAGAATCACCTAACTTGCATGTTATCTTAATCGGAACGTCTCAAAGCAGACAACACGATAAGAGTGAATCAGTTAGTTACTATCTTACTGATTGAAAAGGAAAATTGATTTGAAAATTAATCGACATGTCGCTTGAGAAAGTGTTTTTGACACATCGAGAGTGTTAAGATTTTATCAAAATTCATCAATCGTCAATTCATAATCTGGACCGATTCGATATCTAATGTCACAAGTTCGACCCATTAAGGATCTCACAAATCACCTACCATAAGCTTGTTTGATATTGGCTCAAGCAGGATTTCCATCTTCATTGTGAGCACATAGGTGTCACTCAGATGTTCAGGCAAAACCACAAGGATAATGTGTAGGACTCTTATGATAACCCTTGTTTTCACATTGTGTGAAGAACAAGTAATATGGAATAGTATCCTAATGAGATTAATTGATGATCTCTTGGCTCTAGACTCAATTATGCGTTTTGGTTTTAGTGATCAGAGGCTGGAGTGGACTGCCACCTTTTTAATATCAACTAACTCAGAGTGAAAAAGTCAATAGATTACGTGTTTAGTCTCCGTGAGAAATGAAACATAAATCTTTTGAGAGATTCTGAGTGGCTAGGGAGGGTTGTGCATTGCATCACTGGGTCCATGATGTCAGTCTTCAATGTCAGCAATCATCTTTGTGATTCTGACAGCAGATGTATTGACCCGGTTTCTACCTAAGTGTATGGAGGGCTTCTTTCTTTACACCATTTATCCTTGCATTTCTTTTTCATTCTTTAACCCCTTCAGTGCTTACCGAGACTTCATGACTAGAACCTTGTTGGGTTTGTTCCAGTTCTAGCTCCATCTCAGTCGGCACTATTCCCTTATTCTCACATTTACTCCTTTTTTATGTCATACCTAAGGACTTCTACACTAACTAGTGGATTATCCCTGGGTAGATCCCTCCAGTTCTGGCTGGATCATGGAACTAATACCTGACCTTACCAACCTTATATCTTCGAGAAAATTAAATACATGGTCGGTCTTTTTGATACAATTCACCTTGCCATAAACCAATTTGAAAAAACTCAATCATGTACTTGTGATATAAATGTCTAAATGCTTTCCGTAACTCCTTTGATCGAATATCAAAGCTTTTAGTACCTCAATTGTTAACATGTGCATCGATTAATCGAAACTGTTTAGCACAAGGAGGGAGGAGTATACACATGAGTCTACAAAATCACATTTTTTTTATCTGTTTTCATATTTAAATCACATTTTCTCCCCTTATCTAAAATGTCAAATCCTTTAATATTTTGGATACCAATAGATTCGAATATGTTGGAAAACTGAGAGAAAAATATGCTAATTAATCATAAGCCGAATGGGGAATATATTAATGCTCCCCTGAATCTATGAGGGATTTTGTTAGTGTCTGGTATGATAGGTTTGAAAAATTTTGAATTTAATGAAAAATTCATAAATATTCATACACTGACACATAACACTAAGTATACCACAACTTTATAATGTACAAGATACAATATACATATACAAATGATATTGACCTTATAAATGGAATGAAGAGATCATTCCGTTCTCAAAAGAAGTCTGTAGTCAATATCGCGAACCCGTCCACCAACAAAGCATTCTAAATTCCGGAAGATACTTCTGGTCTTGAGACTCCGTTCAATGGCATGTATGAATTCCTTGCTCCTTTCCACATCCTTATCAGTCCAAAACCACGTGTCCATACCCGAATTGAGCCGATTAACCTTGTACTTCTTAACTCTGTAATCCAGTGCTTCCATAATATTTGTCAGCGTACCATCACTGAACTTGTCAATCTCATTGAACCGCATACTCTTCTATTTATTGTTACTGATAGGGAACACAACTACACAAGGCGAATCAATGATTGTATAATCATGCTTGAACTCGAAGTGTGTTGCATCCCATCTAGGTTTAGTGAGATTCAGCTGTTTCTGGTAGCTCTCAATGCCGAGTTGGAAGTCTTCAACCCGCTGTCGAATCACTAAGTTTCGTGTCCATGGTTTAACAACAGTAGAAAGCATACGTATGTCTGAACTAGGAAGATGATTTAGATGACCTTGAAGAAGCAGCAGATTCAGGTCTTCAAAGTTACCGGGATACAGGTTTTGAAGTCCTTTTTGGCAATCGTGTATTCTTGATGATCAGCTCTGCACAGTGTGATCTCTTTCAGGTAGTCATACCCGTAGCGAGAGTAGGCTTTTATTCTAACAACACTGAGTATACGCATGTGAGTTCTGACTACCTTGCGGCTTGATTCAGCTATGTGTCGGTCAACGTATAATTTCTAAAGATTAAACCACCAATGAGAGATATCATAAGAGGCACTTATGTCATAAGTGCAGACGTCATCTATCCACATATGCTTAGGTATGAGTAGTTCAAGTCCAATGTCATGATAACGAGCACCCTTCATCTTGGAAATTGACAAAGCTTATACGCTTCCCTTACTGCCATAACGCAAATAATCCAAGTCTTTATTGAAAAAGAATTAGGTTTGAATAGTGACATGACCTGGTGGACCACTGAGAGGAAGATGTTTGCTAATATCAATCCTGACTTGATCACCTTCTGGATTAGCCCATTCAATCTGATCTGTAAGCATCTTGTGACACTCTTCCATCTGAAACTGAAGATGAACGACATCCAGGTAGAAAGGTTTAACGACTTCATAAGCTTGATCTTCCAAATCTGCTTGAGTAAGCTCGGCCTTTCCCATCTTTTGGCAATACCAGTTCATAAACGTCCGCATATCCCCAGTCTTTTCAAGTAAAGAGTTCTCCGTCAGAGCTTGATACGTGGTAGCTAAAGCATTGGCCCAGTTGTTCACAACATCAAGAATGTGGGATGTAGGAATGACCCAGGCAGGTTCTGAAGTGGCTGGTCTTTCATCATCTGGAATAGGCTTCAACCATTCTGGCCTCTGCTTAGTCTTTGGAAGATAGGCGGAGTCAGTTTCCTCTGAATCAGATATGTTGTCAGAATCTTGTATTAGTATGTCGTCGACTGGTTGCTCAGCATGAGTACCGGATTATTACTTGGAGGAGCTTGAAGGAGAATCTCGAGTGTCAGACTTCTTCCATGCGGATGACTGAGGAGCTTGTGGTTGTGATGAACCAAAAGCGCCAACGTCATGTCGTCTTCTCTTACTTTGATCCGAATCAGGTGGAGGAGGAGGAGGATCTTGATCATCACGTCATCTCTTACAAGACTTATCCTTTTCAGTGAGAAACTCATCCCTCTGTGCACGTTCCATAGATGCTTCAAGAGCTTCATAGAGTGCGATATGTTCCGGAAGTGATTTGTAAGAGCCAGTTTCAAACATCCTTTGGTGAAGCATTTCTTTCATATCTTCTTCGGACAAGTCTCTGAAGCGGTCTCGAAGGGGAGCCTGTAGAGCTATTTGAACCGCCTCTTTGACATTTTCACAGACTGCTTCATTAATCTTATGAGACAGATCCCTAAGCTCTAAAGTGTAGACCCTAGATCCAAGATTCCGAGTTGTGTTATCAAGATTCTTGTTAGTCTGCTCTAAATCAGAGAGTTTCTTTTCAAGAGCTGCGACACGTTCAACTAACTCTGATTCAGTTGTGCTTTGTTGTTGTGGAGGAGGTAGAAGGGGTGTTGTTGTCATTGTTGTTGCTATAAAGATTGGTGTCTGAGTGGTAGATGATGCAGGTTTAGGAGGTGAAAGATCAATTACTGGTGTGGAAAGTGGAGGAACAGAGGATGACGCTTGATATATTGGAACAGTAACCATGAAGACCACTTCAGCTTCTACATTGAGTTTTATCGGTTCATCATCAGTGGATTTGTCATTAATGAATTGATCCCCAATAGCATATGCATCCTCCAGATTTTTTCATTGGCGAGAGAGTCCTGATTAAGCTTAGAGGATCCTCTAGGATGACATGTTCATCAGCCGGAAACTTCAAACTCTCTTAAACCTTAGGGTACAAATCAACCATGAATTCGTTGTGCGTGGGTTCAGGGTCTGGTCCACCAAGAGCCACACGGCTTATTCCATGGTCTGGTCCAGCCTGGACTTCTTCCATGTATACCTGCTCTGGTTGAGGTCGAGACTCAAGAGTTTCACCAGGGTCTGATCCAGCCTGGTCTTGATCAAGTTCCATCGTCTTTTCCTCGACTTTTTCCTGTTTCTCCACATCTTCTCCTAGTTCTTCAGTAACTTGCACTATCTCCGTATCACCTCCACTGCTTGTCTTATCTGATCTAGCACCTGTTTCAGCATCTGCAGAAGACGGATAGTCACGAATGATATTGGCATATGTGTCATCCAATGGTTGTGTAGAGGGTCTAGTTGATGCCTCTTCAGTAGTTGGAGTCCGCCTTTGGAGTATGAATTGATTTGTGGTGCTTCTCCTCTTTGGTGTATGCAGGGCTAGCAGAGATTAGGCAGCTTGTTCTTTAGTGATAATGGCTTTACCATTGCCTTCTACTACAAGGAGTGGTCGGATGGCCTCTACAACAGGTTCTTGAATTGCCACACCTCTAACATGTGCATGACCCTGTGCCTGAAACGATTCCAGACTCATCTGAATAGCATGTTCCATATCATATTCTTCACTTGCACCTTCTTGTTCAGGCTCAGGTTCAGGTTCAGAATGAGCTGGTTCTTCATCAGGTTCATCAACCAGCTAGAAAGAGCTCTTCACGTTGCGAACTTTTGCAACTTTACCCTTGCCGGCTTTTTGAAGTGGTGTAGCCTTGGTTGACTTTTCTTTGGCAGGCTTCGGCTTGGGTGGATTAGCAGTAGACGCCTTAGAAGTTTTTTCCTTGGTTACCTTTGGTTTCGGTGCAGGTACTGGTTTGCTTGACTTCACGATAGCAGGCTTTGGCTTGGGTTGCTTGGTACTTGCAGATTTCTTCTTTCCTTCCTTTTCGGAAGCAACTTTCTGATCATGCTTCACGACCATTTCCAGATAAGCATTGTAGTATGATGCATTTCTGATATTGTTTGAGGTCAGCTCGTTGGGAATTGGCATTCCAAAGACTTCATCGATTTCGCCTTTGGAGACAAATTTGAGATTACTGAGTCTGAGGTCTTCTTCAGCAAGATGAAACGGAGATGCTGATCTTTGGTGAATATTGTGAATTCTTCCCAAGTGACAGATAATAAGCTTCGTGAATCGACAATAAGGAATAGCGTGAGGTTTGTCTTTCCTGCCCTTCTTAGTGGGACTGCCCAAATTGTCCTTATCAGTAAGAAAGGTCTGCATAGTTTGCACAAACTCTTCCCACATAAGCTCAGCATAGTCAACATTAGTACTTGTTATAATTCCCCAAAGCATCTAAAGAATTGGATATCAAGACCTATCATGCCTAGAAGGCTTGCCTGTGAGACATTGGCTGATCATAGACAATATTGCTCTCCAAGGCTGATACAGGTGATTCACCGCCATACTTGACACAAAGTGAATCACCTCCTGATAACCCAGCTCGTTCATGAAGTCCATAATTGCATCACCCAAAGGAGGTGACATAAACAGGTGAGCTTGATCAATAGGGGTTATCTTTAAAGCTTCCCTCAGAAGGTTTACATCCAGTGTAAACCAGTCTTCATCTAGCTGAAATCAGTAAGTCCCAGCTTTTTCCACATATGTGAGCGTGTTCCAGAATTGTTGAATGTATATAGCTGGAACCGAGGCTGAAGCAGTGAATGCCCTGAAGAAGTTTATGTTTTATAGAATATCCACAACAATCTAAAAGATTAGGTTCTTTTGCCTCTTTTGAAGATCCAAGACATGGTTGCTCTTTCCGATAGGTACCTACACTGCAAAAGGAAGAATCTGATCATCAGATCTTGTGGGAGCAGGAGCGGGAACATTCTTATCAGCCATTTTGTCTGCACAAGGATATCAACAGAGACAGGCAGACATAAAATATATCTTGATGTTAGATGAGAACATTGACATGCTTCGATTGATTATGGTGAGATTAAGTCCACGTCGGTCAAGGATATTCAATGAACACAAACAGGTTAACAAGTCTCGGATGGGTGTTAGCAATGTAATTGTGCTTTTAGATTGGGCCTTGAGAGGGTATTGGGACTAATGGGCCAAAACTTTAAGATTTAGGCCTAAACCGCTACCCATTTGGCACCAAACTGCTGTAAGAAGAGTTAATCAAACCGATGTGTAGCAAAATGATCAAACCGCTATGTAGCGGAATGATCAAACCTCCACAATCAAACAACTACGAATATAATATTCATTTTTAATCAAACTGCTATGATCAAACAGCTACGAGTATTTTATTCATTTTAATCAAACCGCCATGACCAAACAGCTACGAATATTTTATTTATTTTAATCAAACTGCTATGATCAAACAGCTATGAATATTATATTCATTTTTAATCAAACCTCTATGACCAAACAGCTACAAATATTATATTCATTTTTAATCAAACCGCTACTGGTTAAGAAAAATTCAAAATAACGGTTTGGATTATTTTAATAATAAATATAATCTTCATCAAACCGCTACCTCGTAGCGGTTTGCCTGTTTATAATAAAATATTCATTTATCATCTGTTAGCTCTGAATTTCAGGATTAATAAGCAATATAGTGATAGTCTAGAGAGAGAAAGTAGAGAGAGAAAGAGGGAGGAGGATTATGAAAAACACACTTAGAAACACATAGAAGACACTAGAAGACACACTCACAAATGAGGTGGTGGAGGGGTATTTATACCCTTTTACCATGGAGCCCTTGTCTTCTAGACATTTACAATTTAGCCCTTTTGACTTATAGACTTTGACTATTTACCATCTACCTAACCTATTACACAATAATATTTTATTATTTATTACAAGACATTTATCTCAATAAGATCGTCACTTTTATCAATCCTAACATCATCAAACCGCTAACAAGTATATCTAAGCAAACCGCTATCAAGCATTTTCAGGTAAACCGCTATCAAGAAAACTTTGTCAAACCGCTACCATGAATATTCATCAACCCGCTATCAACAATATAAAATGCAAACACACTTAAATACTAACTTAAGTACTAAGGGACATGCACTTGTGGCTTTCAATACCTTCCTAATCATATTCATGACTTCATAAACACTTCAAAACAACAAACAACGACAGTTGACTTTCAAAAGTCAACATTCACATGAAAATCATCATATTTGACCGATAAGAGATTAGTGATCAAACTTGAACATCAAACTAGCATCATCTATTCCTAAACAACATTTCCCAGCAATAAAAACACTAATCTACACACTCTACGACATTTCAATTAAAGAACGAGTTTAACCTAGATCATGGCATTATATTGTGAAAGATTTATCCTAATTTAGCCCTGATAGGGTGTTCACCACACCCATCCGCATCTATCCCACCTATCAATGGCCATTTCCAAGCATCATTTAGCATTTAGATCAAAAACTTGGTCGAACCTTGTCATTGGACGTGATTAAGAGTGTTTTAGATTGATTTCCTTAACCAATGTTATCATCTAAAGGTAATGAACGAAGTTTTATGATTACCTTAGCAAGAAAAACTCAAGAAATCGATAATCAAATGATGGAGATCGTGGTGGCGGTTTGCGAAAGAGTGTGTGTGTTTTAATAAGTTTGACCAAGAAAAGAAAGTTTGACCAGTTATGGCAAACCGTTGCCTTATATACCTAAGGTTTCTGTTTTGGCAGTTTTGGTCCTTGGAGTTTCTAGCTTCTTTTATTATTGGTTTATTGATTTTCTAAAGCTAAGTAAGTTTGAGGGATGGCAGATTCAGTCCCTGTAGATTTAAAAAGCTAGGAAATAGTTAGCATATTGCACATAAGTCCCTAATCTTTCTTCCTACTGACAATATTGGCCTTTTGAGTTAAAAATAATTAACTCCCCCTCAAATTATAACCCCGTATTATTTCAAAATCTTTTCCATTAATTATATGATGTGATCTAGAAACCCATTTGATGCAATAAACTTGAAATCACTATCCCCCTCAAACAATGACCTATTTTCTATTTAAAGAGCTGTAGTCGTTGTTTGAGTTGAAAAGTTTATTTTGAAAAACCAGATTTGATGAATTTCCAACAACACTTTTCCACCGTGATTAACACAAAT
Organism: Tanacetum coccineum; assembly: GCA_026074375.1. Lineage (NCBI taxonomy): Eukaryota > Viridiplantae > Streptophyta > Magnoliopsida > Asterales > Asteraceae > Tanacetum > Tanacetum coccineum. The sequence goes on along the minus strand of BQNB010003106.1, from coordinate 63,539 downwards.
AATTTTTAAAGAATCAATGAAGAAGAAAATTATTTGGTTATGAAAGGAAGACATCTCTTCCGGTTAAGAAAGAATACACTGAAACGTACATTAATCCTTGGATGCATGGATATTAAGTAATCTGTGCCCGGGAAAAATTAATTACCCGTTGTTAGGAACAGCTGTCTTTTTGGCAACATGCATTCCTCAACTTGAAAAGCGGGTTGCAGTCTGAAATAACTGCAAGCCATTAAGACATGTTTTAAAACAGTTTGAACTTCCGTTCGAACTTCATTTAAAGACCCATGTCATTATTGAATGACATTTTTAGGTCCGTAAATGTTATCGATTTACAGAAGACATGTCTTTGAAAAATATTTTTGGTATTTTCTAATTTTTTTTTGTGGTTTTTATAGGTTTTATATTTTTGTATTTTGTTTTTGTGTTTAATTATATATAAATATACATAGGATATAGGAAGACCATCATTTACTCCTCTTCTCCTTCCTGAAGATGTTTAAGGGTTTTCGGAGTCATACTCTTCATACCAAGACGCGGGAGAAGGAATTCGAACCGCTATCTAGGTAATGCCTTGATGAATATGTCATCAAGCTGATAATCCGTCGTCACGAAGTACAATTCAACCACGCCCTTTTCAACCTGCTCTCTAATGAAATGGTGTCGGATGTCAATGTGCTTGGACCTAGAGTGTTGTACATTGGTGCAGCAGAGAGCAACAGCATTGCGGTTGTCATAATACAGGAGGATCTTATTGAAGGCAAAATCGTAGTCTGTCAGCTGTGACCTCATCCAAAGTATTTTAGCACATCATCCAGACATGGCAATGTATTCAGCCTCTGTGGTTAAGATCGCAGTGCTCTTCTGTTTCTTTGATGACCAACTGACTAATTTATCTCCAAGGAATTGAGCACTTTCTGACGTACTTCTTCGTGTATCCTGACAACATGCATGGTCCGCATCTGCATAGGCCGTTAGTGCTATAGCGGTGTCTTTCGGATACCAAAGTCTCCAATTAATGGTTCCTTTAAGATACCAAAAGACCCGTTTAAGTGTTTCAAGGTGCTTTTTGGTAGGCGATGTCTGATACCTAGCACACATGCATACTGCGAATACAAAGGTCGGGTCTTTCGAACTAAGACACATGTAAACCCATTGTTTGTACGTCTCCTTTTAAGTAATATGTTTTCTCAAATTAGAAGGTAGGCCATGGTTATGGAAGATAAATAGTTTTAAAATATTTGAATAATGAAACACGATTCAACGAAAAGAATTTTGATGATCTTTCTGTCGCTAGCTATAAATCTATCATTGATAGACATACGTGTTGATAAGTATGTAGAGCAATTCATGCTAGCTAAAAAGCTATATACGTGTTCTTACTGATGAAAGCTTGGTCGCTGCAACACAGTTTGTGAAGAAAAAGATTCGGATACATAAAAAAAACCACATATGTTCCTTGTTTCTTACTGGGCTAATAACTTAAAAAGTCATCTAACTTAACACTTTTTGCGGTTGTGTGTAGCCATCTTTTATTTTTCCTATTCAGTCATCAAACTTTCAAATGTCGATCATTGTATGTATTTTGTGACTATTTTACCCTTACTTTTTTTAAATTTTGAAGGGTAAAATGGTCATTTTACATGGCAAAATAGACGCAAAATACATACAATGATCCACATTTGAAAGTTTGATGACAGAATGAAAAAAAAAATGGCTATACACAACCACAAAAAGTGTCAAGTTAGATGACTTTTTAAGTAATTAGCCATTTCTTACTCATCCCAACTTAAAAAGATGAGTGATTTTAATGTAATTTATTATCTTTTACTTTACTCTCTAGTCTCTACTTTTAAAAATCTCATAAACACTAATCATATTTCTTTTTTATTATCAATTGCACGCATTTTAAGGAATGCAATTGAGGATTCGAAAATTTTAGGCCTTGATTGGTCCATGTACAGTTTGGGAGATTTGGAAAGCTAGAAATGAGACGATTTTTAACGGAAGTTTTGTATGTTGGGATAAGGTGGCAACATCAGTGGTTGCGAAAAGCTTTCAGTTGTCGGTCGTAGTTGGCTTATGCCATACACATCAATATTACATATGGGTGTCGCAACTTTGGGTTTTGTAATCGCGTTATCGAAAATAGAACTTGTGGTTTGTGCTTAGTCACATTTTGATAGATCTTTTCTCAAATGGCTAATCCATTTGCAATAGGATCTATAATCATTTGTAGTTGTGCATTGTATAGTTGTCAACGTTTGTTGATTTTCAATGAAGATACAATTTTCGGAAGAAAAAAAAATTGCACACATTTTTAAACGTTTGATTCTTGCTCTTTAGCAAATTTTCATACCCAAAGGGCCAAAACCACAACTTTTCCAAACCAAAATCCTATCTTAGCAAAAAAAACACAAACACAAACCCCAAACAAAAATCTATCCTTAAAAAACAAAACAGAACATCATAACAAAATCTAGAGCTTGTTTGTGTTCTTCCCCAATTTCAAATTTCACAAATTAACCACCAAACAAATCTCAATTCCTACTCTAAATCCATTAAATTTCAATACCCAGATTTTAGATTTTATCAAGAATCAATAAAAATTAATAAAAATCAAATCTTTTTTCTTAAATTGCTAATATGTTTGATATTTTCATCACCCAATTAGCTTCTTTATCTTTATTTGTTATCAAGTTTCAAACTTTATGCTTATTTGGACCTGGATTGAATCCCCATATGGCTAATTATTCTCGTTAGATTAAATTTAAGCTTCTTTTTTTAAGGTTGTTGTGGTGTTTGTCTTTTTAAGGTTATATTTTAAGGTTGTTTGCGTTTTGGGGGATTTGGGTTGTTTTTGAGGAAAGTGGGGTGATGGGTGAGGATTGGTTGTTGGATTCGGATGGGAATCGAAAGCGGTTTAGGCGGTCGGTTAGTTTGATTAGTGATGGGAATGATAGAGATGATAGAGGATGGACTTTGCTTCATGTTGGTGCTCGAAAAGGCGATTATAAACAAGTGAGTTGTTATACTGTATTAGGTTTATAGAAGTTGTCGAAATTTATGAGTGTTTTGGATGTTTTAGCGATAGCCGATAAGCTGTTTGTATGAATAAAACCTGTGCATTTGAAGTGCTTTTGGCGTTGCTTATTTAAGTGCGTGTTGCTTATTTAGAATACATTAGTTTTGATTGTTTGAATGAAAATAATTATATTAGAGTAAATTCGTAAGCAGGTAGTTTTGTACCTGTTCTCTTATAAAAAGCAGATAGCCGTTTTAATTTGAGCAATCTCTGAAACCCCTTTAGAAAATGTAATAAGCAAGAAGCACTTGAATAGGCAATCAAATAATCCCTTATCTCTGGTTATCATGTTCTGATGCAAGAATTAAACAGTTTTGAGGGTGTTCAGGTTTCAGGATTTGCGTATCCATAACTTTATTTGTGACTGAAATAAGCTTATTTGAATATAATGTTTAAAGTTGTTTTTTCCAAACTTCTTATTTCAAAAAGAAATTAATGAGTTTTTCTATAAGCAATCCCGAACACCCCATGAGACAGTTCTGGAAAGTGACTATTGGATTGCGTTAAGTTTTTAGTATTTAGGTGTAGTGTTTTCTATTAAAATTGTGTGAAAAATATTCAGTTGTGGATAACAGTTTGAGAGTAATTGCAAGAAAAGCGATTCCGACTATCTTATTATCACAACTTTAAACAACACGAGCACATACAAACATCGCTACCTGGGTTTGCTACAACTGAATCGCCGAATTACAAAAAAAAGAAAAAAAAGGCAATGCTATACACTTCTTTAGACCTTAGTTAACCTGAGTAGCCTTAATTTGGGATATCGCATTTTTAATGCTATTAGTCTTAGGGGCTGTTTAACATGCGTTTAAATACTTTGGTTGTGAAACATCTCCAATTTGTAGGGTCCCGTTTTTACTATGTTAAAGAAAAATAATGCGTCTTGTTTGCTAGATTCAATGTCTTTGAATCACATTTTAGAAAATAGTTGGTGTATTGAGGTGAAGCGGCTTATATTACATGACGTTTTAACTGATTTTGGTATTCTGTTGGCAGGTGAAAAGGCTTCTTAACGAAGGAATGGATGCAAATGTGGCCGCGTTTGGTCCCAAATCTCATGGTGTCACGCCTCTACATCTTGCTGCAAAAGGTGGTCACGTAAAGGTTATGGATAAACTCCTTGAGCATGGTGCTAATATTGATGCACGAACCAAGGGTGCTTGTGGCTGTAAGTTCATAATGATAGGCTTTCATATCTTCATGACCTAAAACACATTATAATTTGTTATAAGGATTATGGATTCTTGAGAGTCCATAAACCACCAAAAAACGGCAATTGTTTTTTAAAAAAATCCCGCATAATTTCAGCTAATTTGTGAATTCTTCATATACTTTTATGATATACGAGTTATTGGGTTCTTTTTGTTTAAATTTGTAAAGTAGGACATTTTTGTTTATATAATCCACTAAAAATGGTTAGATAAGTAATCTCTCTTTCATTTCGATACATAGACATAATCATTCTTTCGGATATATTGGAGGTTGCAATTGTGAGTTTTGAGTTTTGACCTTTTATACTTATGAATGGATTAATTTGCGTGAATTGTTCCTCGAAAGTAGTATAGGAGTCTTTTTATAATGCATACAACTTCTTAAATCACCTTACCCATAGAGTTGCAGTCATGATAAAAACATTAATTAATCATCAGAAATTGCTTAATAAAACATTTTCTATAAGAAATTGGACCAAAAAGTACTTGTGTTGTGATGATCTATTTTCAATTGCAGGGACACCCCTCCACACTGCTGCAAAAGAGAAAAACAGGAGGGCGATCAGATTTCTAGTTGAAAACGGGGCGTTTTTGCCAGATAACATAGAGGACACGAGGTTTAATCCACCAGTCCATTACTGTCATGGTCTTGAATGGGCGTATGATGAGATGAAGCGTGTTCAACAATAGAGTGGATCATCATCCTTGGGAGAGGGGTCCTACAGCTCCGATAGCTAAGCCAGTTTTTATTTCTGCTGTTTTGTTGTAATGTTTGTGACATAACTTGATATAAACTTCTTGTTTACGGTTGTAATGAACTTTTGGTTGTTTCTTGTGATTGATGGTGTGCTATATGGATTTGATTGTTAATAAAGTGGTTTTTAAAAATTATCACATGGTGTTGATTTGCTGATATTTGTTTTGCTGAAGTTGGAATCATAACTCGTACATTTACTGAGGGTGCGTTTGGTATGCATTTTTCGTGCCTTTTTTTGTGAGAATGATGTAATTACTTTGGGCTGTCAACGATATACCCTGATGTTTCAAGAAACACTTTTACGATGGTCACTTGCTATCTATACGAGTCATCAAACGTTAGTCTGGTCATGAAGAATCTATCCACTATGGTGCATGATCTAGGGACAGAGCTTTGAATGTGATGTGTTTATGCTGAAATTATATACCCTCTAAAATCAACCTCTGGGCGAAAACTCTAGTTGACGTTAAACACACCTCTAATGAACCTTCTTTGGCAGGCACCACGCCTAATGGTTAGGTTAGGAAGGCTTCGAACATGGTGGCTGGAAGCGAGTATTTTCCCAAAAATTGCAGACCAAAATATACTAAACGAACAATAATGATAGTGACTGGACCTTTCTTTTGAAGTGATAGATTTTTCAAAGGAATTATTTGAATTTGTCTATGAAAGTAGTAGTGATGGTTTTCGCCACTTCCAAAAGAAGGTCCCCCTCACCATCATTTTTGCAGGTTTCGTAGCATTATTGAAGGTTTGGCATGTCTATGGTTTGCATTTTCTTTGGAAACCATGTGAACGTCACAAATGAGGTCGTCCCCTCTATAGCTGCGCTGTTCGTACATGTGAACAAAACTTGGTAAAAAGATGTCGGGTCCTAATCTTTTACTTAAGTTCTTTGTATAACATTTACAAAGCTTATTATCCACATGAGTTATGTTTAGAACGTTTTGACAGAGTTCAGTTTCAGTCCATATGCATTGTAGGTTTTGGTCATCATCTGGTAATCTATACACCATAAAACTAGCATAATCTGCTATCCCTGGAGATACTTCCTCGAACTTGATTTTTCTGCCAACAGTAAAGGTGTTGGTGCTAGTTATTCAAGCACTTCTCCAAATCTGCAAAAAACATAGAAACTCGTCTTCTGTGTAACAGAAATGCCAGAACTGGTCAAGATTCTTGTGCAAAACCTTGAATCTTCATAAGGTTTGAACTCCCTATGTAAGTTCTTACCATCCATAACTGCTCTTGCAGGGCATTCATGTCATGTGCATCATAAGTTACTTGATTCAAATGAGAATAAAAGTAAAGACTAAGATCGATTTGGTTCTGGTGAATTATGAAGGTGTGGTCATTCTATTTACAAATCATTGTTATTGAAATTTCTATAGCAAAAATGTACCCGGCGAAGATAATAAGCTGTAAAGTTAACAGTTATCAGTTGTTTTTAGAAACTGACAGTGAGTCTTCGATGACGATGGAAAACGTGAATTAGATTTGTTCAAGATGATATCAAGCCATCTTACATTAATGGAAAAAACTTAAAATGACTCTTTCCAACCTGCAAATGGTAACTAATTAATGTTGATACATATGATGCTCAATGACTTTATCATAAAACGGTATTTCCAACTGATCAGGATGATAGCTTATCTTTGTTTCAATGCTATCTCTTGAAGACTTAGAAGCTAACTCCATTTTCACTCCATGGCCCCTCAACTGATTAATCAAACCGGGTCTCGGCCGGGTTTTGACCAGAATAGCCCCGTCAAGACCGGGTCTATCCGGGTTTTGACCGGATTTATCCGGGTCTTGGCCGGAATAGCCGGTCTTGACCGGAATAGCCGGGTCTAGCTGGGTCTTGGCCGGAATAGCCGGGTCTTGACCGGGGCTTGGCCGGAATAGCCGGTCTTGACCGGATCTTGACCGGAATATCCGGGTCTTGAACGGGTCTAGCCGGGTCATGGCCGGAATAGCCGGGTCTAGCAGGGTCTTGACCAGAATAGCCGGGTCTTCAACGGGTCTTGGTCGGAATAGCCCGGTCTTGGCCATAATAGCCGGGTCTTGACCGGATATAACCGAATATAGTCGCATTTAACCGGATATAGTCTGGTCTTCACCAGGTCTAGTCGGGTCTTGGCCGGATATAACCGAATATACTCGGTTCTTGGCCAGATATACTAGGTTTTGTTCGTATAGTGGTGGTTTACGTATATGAAGACACGACTAGATTCAAAAGACTAAGTTACATATCACGTAGTTTAATTAACCGCTTCATCAACCCCATCAAGATGTCATTTAAACAAAAATATTATCATAAATTTAGGAGAAAAATGCAAATGTGCTCCCTGTGGTTTGCAAAAATTGCAGACTTACTCCCCAACTTTACGAAAGTGCAGGCGGCCTCCCCAGATTGAAACTTCCATTGCATTCGTGCTCCCTGGCAGGGAGCACGAGTGCAATGGAAGTTTCAATTCCCATTGCATTCGTGCTCCCTGGCAGGGAGCACGAGTGCAATGAAAGTTTCAATCTGGGGAGGCCGCCTGCACTTTCGTGAAGTTGGGGAGTAAGTCTGCAATTTTTGCAAACCACAAGGAGCGTATTTGCACTTTTCTCTAAATTTAGTCATATCAACTTATAATCTTCCGTCTATGGTTACTAGTAAGCCTAGTCCTATGGAGGGAGGATCAAGAAGAAGGGTTTGTTGAAGTAAAAGGCCGAAAGAAGAAAGGGAAAGCGGGTTCAAATTAACATCGTCAAATCAGTGGTATTAAGCTTTCTAAACCAAAACCTAACTTTCAATATCGCCCCATCTTTAAACCGGGCGAGGATATGGATGATATTTCTAATTTAGGAGATAATGGTCCTAAGGAGGGGTCTTCTTCTCCGCCATCTATTGTTAAGGCCTCTAATAAGTGGATGAAGTGTTATATCTCGAAGGAAATAAGTTTGGAGATCGATTTGATATCCGTCTTAAAGGTCGAGCAAGGAAATAGTTTGTGTTTGTTTGTTTCTCATAAGACTGGCTGGTCTTTCTTATGTTATAGCTTGCTAGATGCGTGGTGTTCATGACATTGGGTTGTCAATCTTATGTGGTTCTTGGTTTTTGAGCTTTGGTGCTCTCTTGTTTTTGCCCATGTAACGGGCTCGGTTGTAGGACTTCACCTACACCTTTTGTACTTAAACGTTTTTGGTGTAATATAATTTACCGGGGAAACTCTTTACCAGAAACTTATAATCTTTGTAAAAAGTAGCTTATATACTCATTATTTTCATAGTAAAGCCTAAGTTACGGGATAATTGGATAAACCATAAGGCCTTACGTGTTTAGACTCCATTCATGAGCTTCATCCAATATGATTATTAACAAGCGTAGTTGCCCGCGCGTTGCTGCGGGGCGGTGTTTATTTTATCATAGATTTTTATGAGATTTGGGTAAATGGTAAATATAGTGTTAAGCGATGACTTGCCGCGCGTTGTGCGAGGCGTTAATTTTTTTTTTTCTTTTTTGTTTTTTGTCGCGACTTTTTTTTCAACGTCTTATGTTTAACAAGTTTTTTTTTATATGGGTTATGTGTTTGAGCGTAATGTCGTGGGTATTTTTTGATCTTGAATAAATCAATAATTTTGTAATTTTATTTCTTATTTTGTGGCTGAGCAATTTTTTATTTTATTTTTTATTTTGTTTTGCTATAGTTTTCTTTTTTTTTTTTTTTTTTTTCGTCCTCGTGTTTAATAGTTTGTTTTTTTTTTCTTATGTGTGGGGCTTATGTTTAAAGGTTTCTTTTTTTGGCTATACGGGTTTTTTTTAATATAATTTTATGGGAACGTGACCTTTTTTTATTGTATTCTGTGTGGGTTTATTTTCGGGCTCATGTTTAATAGTGGGGTTAATTTTTTGCGTTTAAATTTTATTTTTATTATTTCTATTTTTTTTTGTGCTGGGTTTATTTTTTCGAGTCTCATGGTGTAATAGTTTGTTTTTGTTAATATATGGGACTTATGTGTTGTGGTCTCATGTCGCGGGTATATTTTATCTTAATAAGTCAATTATTTTTGTAATTTTTTTTTCCTACTTTTTTGTGTCGAGCGGTTTTTTTTTTTACATTGCCTAAAAAAAAAAAAAAAAAATCCAATGGGTTTGGCCCAAATTGAGGACCCAAAGGGCCGTAGCACTGTAGGTGAGGACAAAACTACGTCGTTTTATTCTACGCGAGGCATTATTTTTTTTATTTGTGAAGAGTTTTATTTTTTCGGGCCTTTGTTTAATAGTTTTTTTTGTTCTTATATGGTTAGGCTTATGTGTGGGGCTTATGATTTAAAGGTTTTTTTTTTTGCTATTACGGTTTTTTTTTTTTTTTTTTTTTTTAAAAATTTTTTTTATAATTTTATGGGAACATGGGCTTTAAATGAGAATCGCGCGTTACTGCAGGGCGTTTTTTAATTGTATTTTGTGCGGATTTATTTTTTCGGTCTCATGTTTAATAGTGCGGGTTAATTTTTGCGTTAAAATTTTATTTTTATTCTTTTTTATTTTTTATTTGTGCGGGTTTATTTTTTCGGTCTCATGGTTAATAGTTTTTTTTTATGGGCTTATGTGTTGGGCCTTATGTTGCGAGTATTTTTTTATCTGAATAAGTCAATATTTTTGTAGTTTTTTTTTTCTATTTTATGCCGAGCGGTTTTTTTTACATTGCCTACAAAAAAAAAAAAAAAAAAAATTGCCAAATGGGCCGGCCCAAATTGGGAGCCCATTGGGCCGGCAACAAAACTACGTCGTTTTATTCTACGCGAGGCATTATTTTTTTTATATTGTGCGGTTTTATTTTTTCGGCCTCATGTTTAATAGTTTTTTTTTTCTTATATGGGCTTATGTTTAAAGGTTTTGTTTTTGGCTATACGGGTTTTTTTTTAAATATAATTTTATGGGAACATGGGCTTTAAATGAGAATCGCGCGTTACTGCAGGGCGTTTTTAATTGTATTTTGTGCGGGTTTATTTTTTCGGTCTCATGTTTAATAGTGCGGGTTAATTTTGCAGTTTAAAAAAATTTTATTTTTATTCTTTTTTCTTTTTATTTGTGGGGTTTATTTTTCGGTTTCTCATGTGTTAATAGTTTGTTATTTTTTTTATGGGCTTATGTGGTGGGCTCTTATGTTGCGAGTATTTTTTTATCTTAGAATAAGTCAATATTTTTTAATTTTTTATTCCTATTTTATGCCTGAGCGGTTTTTTTTACATTGCTAAAAAAAAAAAAAAAAAAAAAAAAAAAAAAATTGCTAAATGGGCCGGCCCAAATTGGGAGCCCATTTGGTCGGCACTGTAGCAACGCTGCCAAAACGGCAGCGTTTGTGCGGGTTAATTTTTGCGTTAAAATTTTATTTTTATTCTTTTTTATTTTTTATTTGTGCGGGTTTATTTTTTCGGTCTCATGGTTAATAGTTTGTTTTTTTTTATATGGGCTTATGTGTTGGGCCTTATGTTGCGAGTATTTTTTTATCTGAATAAGTCAATATTTTTGTAATTTTTTTTTCCTATTTTATGCCGAGCGGTTTTTTTTACATTGCCTACAAAAAAAAAAAAAAAAAAAAAATTGCTAAATGGGCCGGCCCAAATTGGGAGCCCATTGGGTCGGCACTGTAGCAACGCTGCCAAAACGGCAGCGTTTTATTCCCATTATAGTATATATATATAATATTGTTTCAACTCAAGGTTAGACCATCACGAAGTAGTTTCTAAAAATTATCAAAGTGTGCCCCCTCGACTATAACCACCTGTCTCCACCCCTAGTGGAAGAGCCGCAAAGGGGAAAGAGACGATGGCAACGCACCTGATACAAGAGGAGGGGGAGGAGGGGGAGGGGGGGGAGTAAGTTTTTCTGGACTCATGTATTCATCAATATTTTCTCCTTGGAATTCCTTTTGGAGTTGCTAAATAGATAGATACATCATCACAAGCGTTAGCATTTCCTTTTTCAGTCGCAGAGGAGTCCAAAATCCCTTTTGGTTGATCATCATCTGGTAATCTGTACATCAAATAACTAGCGTAATCTGCTACCCCTGGGGATATTCCTCGAACTTGATTTCTCTGCCAACAGTAAAGGTGTTGGTGCTAGTTATTCAAGCACTTCTCTAAATCTGGAAAAAAAACATAGAAATCCGTCTTCTGTGTAACAGAAATGCCAGAACTGGTCAAGATTCTTTGAATCTTCATAAGGCTTGAACTCCCCATGTAAGTTCTTACAATCCATAATCGCTCTTGCAGATGACATGGGGCATTCATGTCACGTGCATCATAAGTTACTTTGATTCAAATGAGAATAAAAGTAAAGACTAAGATTTGGTTGTGGTGAATGATGAAGGTGTGGTGTATCTATTTATAGAAGAAAAAGAATGTAGTAATCTGGTGAGTGAGGAAGGTTAGTTAAGTCTACATGTGGTCACATGGCATGATCGATGGGTGTACAACTTTAGGAAAGTTGCCGACTAATGAAAGTGGGCGAATAATTAAAACTTTAGGAATAACGAATGTGAGTGAATACACACGTGATAGTGTACCATGCCTACGACATTGGTATGATGGGTGCGTGTGTGTTATGCGGTTTTTTACTCCTCACAACATATGAGTAGTACTTACTGTCACATTGTTTACAGGTTACATTTGGCTACAGTAAGTACCGAGACTTGAATACCCAAAAACGTTGGACATTGTTTTTACTTTTAGCTATATAACTTGAATCATTAACAAACTGATCATCTTGTTATTAATTGTGTTACAAGTCGAATAACAGTTGTATTAAATGTAAAACAAAAGAGAACAAGAGGTTTGCACCAGTTTTTGTAGCTTCACACTTTTGATTGTAGACAAGTTTCAGGTTTCTAAAGACACAAAACACATATTTTGAAAATCAAGCCGATCATATCATCGTGTTCTGCCAAACAAGAAACTGATCATTCAGAGTTGCTAGGAGGTTTCTCCTTCGGATGCTTGGAGCCGTAATGATCCACAAGCTGGTTTTGATTTGCTAACTGCGCCTGAAAAACCCAACACGTCGAGTTAATATAAGCTAAAAACTCAACAATGTAGAATCAATATCATATAAGCTTAAACAAGATTACTAGAACAATAACTCAACGATGTGCAAGTTATGTTTCATGGCATGTTGGAAGTAAAACATTATTCAGTTTTCTCAATCGTCACATCCAAGAGTTCTTAAGTTCCCTTTTCTCTCTCATATATTTTTGTAATCAGTCAAATAAACACATCTGGCTAACAGTTTAACCCTGAACCCGCCGCCATTATTATACAAGTGTGTGCATAACTGCATCTATCCTCCATTCCCTTTAGGTCTACGGATCTATGCTACAACACTAAAAGTATTGATGTTCATACCAAACTACTTATTATTTCAGTTCATTCAAACAAACCAGTACTAGTTCAAGCAGGATGGCAAAATGATATTTACAATAATCAGAATCTAGTGTTTAGGCATGTTTAGCTGATTCTCATTGTGTGATTGTTTACGGGTCAAATAATCAGTTCTTGAAAACATGATAAATTAGATGTCATTTGACATGTAAATCCTTATAATATAAGAAATTTCGTTTCCAAACACATCTAACACCCGGATATCTTAATATCACAATTTCAAACATCATAAGCATCCAAATGATATGAGCGTGTTTGGGACTGTTCGTTTTTCTAAGTGCTTATTCCTTATAAGCAGTTTTCAATAGAGTGTTTAGGATTGCCTACCTGGTTTAACACAATTGCAATATGCATACAAGCACTTATATATAGGAATCCCAAACACACCCATCTGTTTTGCAATAGCTTTCATATGTTGATCACATGCAAAACTCGATCAAAAACGCCCCCTTAAAGCCAGAAATTACTTAAAGAATCAAACAATACACCCATAACATCAAGATCAGTGATGTTTATAAAATATGATTCTTTTTTTATATCATTGAAACGAAACAGATGGTCTAATAGAAAATCAAAAGATTTAGTGAAAATTGAGAAAACAATCCACCCATACCATCAAAATCACAGATGTTATATAAAGATTCAACTTTTATAATCATGTAAATAAGACCCACATAAGAAATCAAAGAAAAACAGAGATTCAGTAAAATATAAGTTAAGAAAGGCCTAAAGACTTATAAAAGATGGCGAACAGATGGCCCATAGTCCATGCTACAACCATCACCAAGGTGGCCTAGTAGTTAAGCGTCCTAATGTCCTCACAAAAGGTTTCACGCTCGAACCTCACTATGGTAACATCTTGTGGGTGGCCACAGAAAGGGTTGAGAAACAGTTACGGAGATACGTCGGTTAGGCCTAAACAAGGAAAACCTCATCCATTTACCCGGTCTATAGTCTATGCAACTTTAAGACTAGTGATGTTCATATATAAACTATAAAGATTCAAATTATAATCAGCTAAACAAAACCCACATAAAAATTCTTATTCAAAGCAAAATATATTCAGTCAAGCTGAGCTCAAACAACCAAAAAAATCACCCAGAACATGATTTTTTTTCTGATGCTCACATATAAAGATTCGATTTCTATGATCATCTAATAAAACCCACATAAGCACTCAAAACAAAAGAACACAAGATTCAATCATATTAAGCTAATCAAATTTACTAAAGTTTATACATAAAGATTCAAACTTTATGATCATATACACAAAACCCAGATGGGAATTCATATAAAAACATTAGAATTCAATCAAATAAGAGCTAAAAGATTGATAAAAGAAGGGGGAAAATTAATAAAGATTCAATTTTTATAATCATTTAAACAAAACTCATATCAGATATCATATAGGGATGTTTGTTTAAGCTTATATCTTGGCTTATGAGCTTATTTTGGTTTCGGCTTATATTTCATAAGCCCAGATTTTCTGGCTTTATTATATCAAAAATAAGCTATGTATTATATCACAAGTCTAAGGGTGTTTCGGCTTATTTTCTGGGGGGCTTATGGCTTATGTAGTTTTTGGCTTATGTTTCATAAGCTCACTTTTGTGGCTTATTTTGAAACTTCTTGGCTTATATAACCTTATCATGTCATAATAAGCTTATATAAGCTGCAAAGTTTCAAAATAAGCCACAAAAAGTGAGCTTATGAAACATAAACGAAAAACTACATAAGCCATAAGCCCCCCTGAAAATAAGCCGAAACAAACACCAACCAACTGGGCTAGCTCAGTTGGCCACCAAGGGTATCCTTGGGTATGTGAGTTCCCCACCAACCTAGAGGTTGTGGGTTCAAGCCTCGCTGGAGGCATGTTTGAGATAGTTGTGAAAAAAATTGCCGTTCTAAAAAAAAAAAAAAAAAGCCGAAACAAACACCCCCTAAAAATAAAGCTGGAAGATCCGGGCATAAGCCAAAATCAAATGACCCCCTAAAAACAGTAAGATGAATTAAACAATACCCAGATGAGATATGGAATAAAACAGTAAAATTCAACCAAATAAGAGCTAAAAGATAGTGAAAAAAAGGGGGGAATTCATAAAGATTCGATTTTTATAAACAATTAAACAGAACCCAGATGGGAATTCATATAAAAATGCAAGATTGAATCAAATTAGAGTCAAAAAGGGGATTAGATTATACTTTGCAAACAGGGCAGACAATTTTGAGAGCAACAGCACGAGCTTCGAATTGAGATCCTTTGTTTTTCTGATTCTTTTCTGCGTTCTTCTTTTGTGCTTCGATCTTTTGTTTCCCTCGAGTCATCTTCTTTCTTTCTTCTTTTCTTTCTCTCTTACAAAGTATAACAATGGTGGTGTCAAAAAGTGTGACCATGTCACCGAGATTAGTTTCAAAATCGAACCGGACCGATCAAAACCGGTTTGGCCCAAAACATTAGACCGAATTTTGTTTGGTTCGGTTGGTCCAGTTTTTCGATTCGATTTGGTGTGCGGTCTATTTTGCTCGGCTATGATGAACTTGACGTAAAAGTATTTGACTTGTTGAACTGAATTGAGTCGGGTTAAACTAAAATGGTTTGAAAATACGGATATAAAAACAATAATAACTTATTAAAAGGTGTTTGGTTTGCAGAATGTTTTTGAAATAACCGCAATCTGCCAAAATATTGTAATGTAATGTGAATGAACTATAATTTGTTATTAGAATTATGATCATGATGTGAATTAGTTGTAATATGAATCATAATCATAACAACAATAAGTTAAATTTAATAAAAAGTAAATAATTATTAATGTAATAATAAAAAATATATTTAATAATAATATTTATAATAATAATAAATTATTTTATAATAATAATAATAATAAAGCTTTAACTTAACATGTAATCTGAATTCTCTCACTTCATATTTTATAATTATAATAATAATAATTTTGAATTAGAACGTAACTCAAAACTTTTAATCAAACTTAACTTGTAATAAGAATTCTCTCACTTGATATAATTGAAGTAACTGAATTACAATAATGATGAAACTAAACAACCTACATTATGTAATCTGAATTATAATTCTCATCAATCTGCAGACCAAACAAGTTACGTAATGTAATCAGATTACGGTTACATTCGATTACGCCATATTACAACGAACACAACTTGGATGCAAAAATGAGTCAAGCTTATTATGATTAAGTGGAATTTGGCTTGTTAGAAGGTTGGCGTAAGCCTGATCAATTGAATGAGTTTGAGCTTAAGCTTTAAACATTGAGCTAAAGATGTGACTTGGTTGAGTGAATGAGTCAAGTTGTTTGTGATCATCTTGAGCTTGGTTTGTTAAAAGCTGATGTAAGCTTGAGTTGAATTAGTTTAAGCATGAGTGTAACACCCCCAAAATGGGTCGCAGCGGAATAATGTTCGGGAGCGTTACTTCATAGATCAATAGCACAAGATATGAGAGAACGACCTCTAAATGAGTCGTTTGAAAACTGATACATTGGATTTAATGAAATTGTTTGTTACAATGCTCCAATGCTTAACTTGTTCAACCTTGTAAATGTAAAGATTTTAGAACATAACAAATATTCTCCAAAATGTAATGCCTCTAAATCTTTATGCAATATGACTTCAAAATGATTGACCACCAATGTATCCATTGTCTTGTACCTTATTCACCTCAGAAAAACATGCTTTAAAACGTTAACATAATGTTGGTGAATTCACAGGTTTGAATTATGTATAAAGTAGGACCACAAGATTTCCAGTGATAATGTAACACATACAACTATCACAAAAATGTAATTACGAAATGCACTAAGCTCGTGACACTGAAGCTACAACTTGTATGTGTGCAATTTAATGCCAATATTATGCCCTTGTAGATGTTCAACCCGCAACATCTATATGTTCCGACACGGTATACGTCCGTTAATTCGGTACACCGAATCTAGCAAGCGCTACTCACCCGAACGGGGATGTCAATCCTAAATAGATATATTCATATCATGCGCGCTTATGTAAAACAATGCATGTTTCTCACCCCAAAAGTTGTAAAACATTATAAAGTGTGTAAAATGGGGCTATGAACTCACCTTAGTGAATGGTTTGATTATCTAAATTAAATAAGTGAATCGTCTCGGCAAATCCGAATGCAACCTAATTAAGTATATGTCGTATAAGTACAATGTACTTGAATAACTACGTCATATAATTTTATAGAGTTACATCACCATCTAAATGTCTTTGTTAAATAAGTACTTGTTAAATAGAGGATTGATGTTTAAATGGGTTTGGAGGTTTTTGACTCAAGATACATCGTTATGGGCAAGGGTTATCAAGGCTATTCATGGGGGTGATGGTAACATTGGTGCGGGTACGAGAAGTGGTACTAAATCATGCTGGATGAACATCGTAAATGAAATTAATGTATTGTCGAAAAAGGACATTAATTTGATGAATTTCTTGCGGATCAAATTGGGGAACGGAGAATCTACATTGTTCTGGGAAGACGTTTGGTGTGAAGGAGGAAAATTAAAAGATAGATTCCCTCGAGCTTATGCTCTCGAATCATGCAAAACGATTACGGTCGGGAGTAAATTAGTGCAGCCTAATTTAACTTACTCATTTCGCAGAACACCGAGAGGAGGTGCTGAGCAAACGCAAACTGATGAGCTTGCCGCTTTGATGCAGCCTGTTACTTTATCACCTATTTCGGATCGATGGACATGGACGTTGAATAGCTCAGGTGAGTTTTCGGTGGCGTCGGTTAGGAACTTGATCGATGTTAAAATGTTTCCGGAGGGTGATCATAAGACCAGATGGATTCGTTATGTGCCAATTAAGGTTAATACTCATGCTTGGAAGGTAATGACGAATTCTTTGCCTACTAGATTCAACATTTCGAGACGCGGTATTGACATTGATTCCATCACGTGCGCAAACTGTGATATGGGGGTGGAGACAACTAGTCATTTGTTCTTTACATGTGACATGGCTCAACAAGTTGCTCGGTTAATTACTCGATGGTGGGATGTTCCAGATTTGGAGATGGATTCGTATGTAAGCTGGAAGATTTGGATGGTTAATCTTCGAATGCCGTCTAAGAATAAAAAGATGCTAGTAGGTGTGTTCTATGTGATGTGGTGGCTTTTATGGGCTTTTCTAAATAAAAAGATTTTTGAGGACAAGGCTCCGTCTAAGGCGATGTTTTTTGATGATGTTATTTGTTAATCTTTTTATTGGTGTTGTTTTAGGAGTAAAGCCTCGTTTAGTTGGAACGATTGGCTTAAGAACCCATCCCTCATTTCTTTGTAATTGCTAGCTTCTTGCTAGTTTCTTAATAAAATCGCCGTTCCAAAAACAAATTTGTAAAATATTATCCTTGTTCAACAATTGATTATTTATTAATAATACATGATTTAGTATTTTTATTGCTTATATAATGATATTATATAAGTAGTTTAATTGTTTTATAAAATAATATTTATAAAGTTAAAAACGTATATGAATATAAATATTATATAAGTAATACTACTTTATTTCATAAGGTTTTTATAGCCTAAACGGACACGAAAACACTCGTAAACCACTTTTTATATTCTTAACGGCTTTGTACCCTTTTTAAATGAAAAGCAGAAAATTATTTATAAAAGTTTACAACTTCACTAATTTCTATTTAAATATCTATACAATCAAAAATTATAAAAATTGGAAGGTTAAAGTAAAACGTCGTTCCGAACAACTTTGTAGTTTTACACTTTGGCCGAATCGGACCCGAAGGCCCTCAAAATCTCAGTTCTCACAGTTTTTCACAGTTTCACAGCTTTTATAAAAGCTGTGAAATTTATATATATTTCCCGAAATCTTTGAAAACTCATAACTCACTCATTTTAACTCCATTTCTAGTGTTCTTTATATATTTAGAATCGTGACGAGATTGTCTATTAAAATAAAATAATCACAGATTTTATAAAAATCTATGCCGAAACAGTAAACTCAAACTGTTTTTATAAAACTATTTTTATAACTTTAAATCTTGCAAAACTCATAACTCCTTCGTTTTAATTCTGTTTTTTATGTTCCTTATATGCACGGATTCCTATTGAAATGATCTATCACAGAAAAAAGTCATATATTTTCATCAGGTTCGAACAGTAGCAGCTTTTACAAAAATACTTTTTATCATAATCTTGTAAAATACATAACTCTTTCGTTATAGCTTCGTTTTTCGAGTTCTTTATATGCTTGAATTCCTTATAAAACATACTATTATTATAAAATACATTCAGAATTTATTTCACGTTTGAATTTCCACAGAAGGTTTTAACATTCGAATATAAATACTTATAAAATTTATTTTATAAACTTTTAACATGTCTTAATATTACAAGTCCGCTAAAACCACTAATACAACATCATTAGTATAATTTAAGTCCACTAATTATTGTTGATTTTATGTCCAAATCAAGGGTCCTCATAATTATTTATTTATAAACATTATAAATAAACTTTTCAACAATTAATCTATAAACTAAATTTATAAATTAATCAACACTTATATAAAGTGTTCTTGTGTTCTATCACATTTTTAACATCATCTTAACATATGAAAAATAAAATTTGAATTTGCACATGCCCATTTATTTTATAAACTCATAAAATAAACCTATATGATGAATAACAATATAACAATTATATAAACATGAAAATGAAGTAATTGAAAAGATTAGGGTTTATGTTAGACCTTGTGATGATGAATGAAGATGATACACAATCACAACCCAGGTATTTAACCTAAATACTTTAAATAAAACCCTTATTCACACTTGAAATGCCCTAGATTTCTTTTTGTATAACCCTTTGTAATTAACCAACCAAGCTTCCAATTCAATTTGTAATACCTTAGATATGCCTAATAATAACCCTTGTACACTTGCAATATCAAGAAAATGGAAAACTATTAATGTGTTTGGGAGGTGGAGGTATGTCGTGAGTTAGGGTGTGTATGAGAGGAGTAATACTTGTGTTTTTGTTGCAAAATGAAGTGTGTGCATATTAGTTACTTTATGGCATGTATTTATAGACTAAGACTTGGTATAATGCCACATTTTTTTTGAACGGCAGTGGTATAATGCCACTTAACAAAACCATTTTATGAAAATGGTGTAAGAACAAGCATGGCATGTTGTAGACAACTTGGTCTTGTGTAAGAATGATGTGAAATGAGCTTAAGCATGCACTCTTGATCTCTCTTTTGCCCTTGTTTGCAGCCGACTACCAAGACACACATGTGGGAGACATTTTATGGAAATGGTGGCTTGATAGCACACTTTTGCTTTTGATCATTGGATAAAGGATAGTATTGTTTATGTTGTTAGTGGGTTAGCTTGATTTAATTAGGAAATGTGTATGTGTTATATGTATGTAACCGGTTATGTATGAGTGTATATGTTAGAAATGATAAAATTTTGGGTATTGGGTATAATAGTGGGTATTTGTTGAAGTATAGATGGGTTTATGTGCTTACATGCATGCATGGGTGTCCAAAACGCGAATCGGATGCGTTTTACGTAAAGTATAAAAATAAAACTTGAAAAGTTATAAAGTATCTTCCTAATAATATTATAACACTTATTGAACGTAAACTTTTATTTGTTTGATGTCCGTTTACCTTGAATGTTGATTTTTAGTTTACGCGATTTAACTATACAATGAAAATTAAAAGTAAACGCGTAAAAGTATAAAAATAAATAATTGAATAATTGAAGTCGTAAAATGACCAGAAAATACGAATTATTACAATGAGCTTTTAGACATGGAAATAAATGCATAATTAATTGTGTTAATGAGTGGTGTTGTTTTATTATGGGTTTTGCTAAACACAACCCTATGAGTTGTGATTAAGCTTACCATAGTTATATAAATAGCATTTAGTGAACTTATGATTTCCATATTTATACATGTTTGATTATTAGAATTATAAGAAGTGTTGTTAAACATGTAATGATTAATGTTAATTAAATGTTGAATTTTCAATTATGGTAAGTTTTATCACAACCCTATAGGTTGTGGTTAGCAAGACCCTTTTTGTATTTATCAAATTCGAGCTCTTGTTTTTTCAAAGAATTTTTTTAGAACGGCTTGTTAGTTGTTAGTGGTTCAGGTCCAACAGTGACATCCAATTAGGCAGTATGATGTACCCTGAACCCGCCTGTACTTCCTTCTACCTAGCCAAACATCCCCTCCCTAAGCCCCTAAGAAATTTTGGTGGCCAACTGAGCTAGCCCAGTTGGTTTCATTGAAAGCAAATTTAAGTTGGATGAGCCTTAAAATTAAAAGGATTTGAGCTAGAGCATTCTTTAAGTCAAACGCTTAGCTCAAGCTTTGTCAAATTCTCATCTCGTTTTTTTGGGCATTAACAATTGATGATTGTTTTGGGCTTTAACAATTGGTTGGTTTGAAGCTTTAGTGTGTGAGAATGAAAACTAGTTCACATGGCAATCATGGTTCACATAAAAACAAAAATGATGGTTACTCAAAGTATTAATCGAGCCTTAGCCCTTGGTGTGTGGGAATGGAGTAGTTCACATTTAGTTCCCAATATGTCATGGGTCCAAGGTTGTTAGTACTAAATATCCCTTGCATTTGTTGCATTTGATTGGGATGTGAAAATGGAGGACATATTCCTCATGGCATGTAACTTTGAGGTTATAAGTTATTTCAAGTTATGAGAAATCCATGAGGTCGATTTTATCGACTAAAATTTCTTTTTGGTTGCGGTGTTTTTGCTCGAAGATGAGAATTGTTAACTCTATTAGGAGGTGGAGTTTTTGACCTAAATTCCGGTTTAAAAAATACAACTCCGGGTTTTAAAGATGGTTTATAAAACCGTTTAACTTCATTATCACTAGCGACAGAAATTTAACATTGTTTACCAAAATATGTTTTGGTTTAAGACCTAAAATAGATTTTTGAAACGAAACATATTTTTTTAGTTTCTGGTGAACAGACAGGCGGTCTCTGAATTGCTTTGGGGTCCGTTTGTACATTATGAGGGCCGTCATCAACAATCGGGGTCCGCCACCAAAGGATGTCTCATTTTGAGATTTCACAAATTTTGTTTCCTTAGCCACGCTTATTGATGCTTCAAATGAATTAAACCCTAGACCCGATTTATATCTGGAGGATTTTTGATGACTCAACATTTCATTTAGAGAGTGTGTACTCTTTTGAAATTGAGTTAGCTTAAAATCTTCCTCTTTACGTTTTTCATTGTCGATTTTAAGTATTTGATACTTTGTACATTCGAGATCAACTCCCTTGTTTTTCTTGAGTTTAGACAACTTTTTTTTAATTCACTAAGTACATTTTCTAAACTATTTCTAATAGCTTTTAAATGTTTGTTCTTAGTAATTATTTTTAGACTCATCTTGCATAACTTATTATACTCACTATCTAAAATAATGTCATCTAGTGATGAATTTTCATCCCTAAAGTAAGAGGATTCGGAACGTACCTCGTTAGATGCTTGAGCCATTAGACATGTTTCGTCTTTAGTCTTTTCATCATCTTCCTCACCGCTATCACTTCAAGACTCTCCAACGAATGCTCTTTGGTTCTTGTCTTTTGATGGTTTCGGACATTTTCCTATAAGATGATTTAGATCTCCGCATCTAAAACATGTTGGAAATCATTATCTAAAATAACCTAATATTACAGTAATATTATACGAGCTACGCAGCGGAATTAAACACATATAGCAATTATAATTAACATAAAAACATAACCGGAAAAACGTACCTCTAGCAACCAAGCTAGTGAAGAACCGGAGCGTTTTCTGTATACGCATGTGTATCTAATAATGCCATGCGACCCAAAAACGTTCCAAGTTACTAAAGGAAGTAACCTCTACGTGTATCCACACTACACGTCACCCGATATTACCCGAATGCTAGTTCCTCGACTAACCGAATATCAAACACAAAGAATACACCGAAATTTCGAGTTCCCTTTCATGGGGATCCCTTGATTTCGTGTATAAGAGAGGGAGAAGAGATAATGGGATGAATAATGAGGTTTATGGACCCTCTATTTATAGTGTTAGGATTAGGGTTACATAGCTTTGGGGAAAAGCTATCTAATCTTGACACTTTTGGTCCCTCTCTTTTTCTCTACATATGGCCGGCCCAAAAGAACCAAAAACACCCCTTGGGTTGACTTTTTAACTTTGTATAATTATTATGTACATTACATATTAATTAAGGGATCTTTTGTTAATTATTCGTAAACTAGTTAACGAAACAATTAACTGCCGTTAAGTGTTCTACCGTTAGTACATATTAAATATATATAATAAATATACACTTATATTATTAGGAATGGGATCGTGAGAAAACCTAATCTCGGTGGAAAACCCAGAAAACTCAAATAAATGCCCTAAAAATACTAAACAGATGCCCTAACTGTGCGGCAAATCTTCTCGAAAAAATTAGGGCATCTGTTTAGTTTTTTTAGTGCATCTGTATGGTTTTCTAGGTTTTCCAGCAAAATATGGTTTTCTCTCGAACCCATCCCTATATTATTATATACTTTAACAGAGTATTATATACATATATAATAAATATACACTTATATTATTACATATATATATACACACACACACACACACACACACACACACACACATATGTATATATATATGTATATATATATATATATATATATATATATATATATATATATATAATAATATAATATATATATATATCATATATATAAATATAACTATAGCTCTAGGCCCAGATACCCCGTTGGACGGGTTTGCATTAAAAGAAATTGTTTTAGGATTAATAAATAGATTTAAAATCTATATAAATTCAACTTATAGAATATATAATTGAATTTTTTTTTAAATTATGTCAAAGTTTAGTATAAACTATAAAAAATACTTAGACTAATTTTAAAGGTTATGTACACTTGATAAAACTAAAATTGACAATTAAAATGGGAAACCAAGGGCCATTAAGTAAACAAGACTGATATATGTTGCATTAACATAAAGAACATGTTTTACCCTCAATACGAAATATAATAAATAAATTTCCGGATGACGTAATATGAAGTGATTAAATAACTAAAAAAAACATAAAATATTTATATTTCATAAATCGTAACATCAAAATAAAAGTTAAACGTTCTTGTAAATCTAAAAGTGCAATTTAGGCGATTTCTCAGAAGACCAAAGTCTATGAAACCCACAAATTAACTGCGTAATTCAGCCATATATAGTAATATACTATCACATATAATAGCCAAAGCTAATCTTTAATATATTTCTAATTTTATTTTTGACATAGATTTTGGGTCAACTATTTCTTTACTTGATATCGAAATCAAGTAGTTTTTACCAAAACCTAAAATAAAAGTAGAATAAAAAAAGAAAAATGTAAAACCTAACAATTATTATTTAAAGAAACTATTTACCAATCTTATCTTGACGTAGTAAGACTTGTATTTATTTCTTACCATCACAGCAAACGCTTTCCAACATCAAAGAATCAAACTTTTTCACTATCAACGAACACGAACCGATTTATAGTGGAAGTAACAAAAGAAACAAGAGTCAGTTTTGAAGCATAATTACACCTCTAACGAGTTAATTTTTGCACGAAGGAGTATGAATATAAGTGATATCCCAATCTAAAGGATCATTGTACTACTCCATTTTTAACTTTATATGTTAGTTGGGCCCTAAAATAAAACTGAGGAATACGAATTAGATTATTTATTGAAACTGATTAGGTGCCTTTCATTTCTTTGTGATGACAGACAGTATAGTAGACATACAAACAGAGCAAAATGTAAACAAACTCAAATTGTTTTTTTTGTGGCAGAAACAACACCTGCATCTACTTCAACGTTCGGCAAACACAAAAAGAGTTTTAGATAAGGTATCATCCAAAAACTGCATGTAGCAAACAATATTAAGAAACTTACGACGCACGGAAATCTACACCAGAATGCTTCGAGAGTTGTAAGAAGTTGCGTGAATGCAAATCTGTTGCAAATACTGTCTAAAGCAAACAAACCATAATATAAATAAACTCAGTAAATATAAATTCACAATACATGCAAATAGAAATAAACTGAAAAAAAAGCAACAAAGTCATATAAACATTGTGATATGATGGTGGAGGTTTACATATTAGTTAGATACTAGTAAAAAACCATCCAGTGTTATGACCCTAAGATATACACCTCCAGTTAATATACAGTAGAGAATGCTAATCACATATGGTAACATAAACATCAGTATAAAGCAATAACTAAATTCAATACTTGTAAAATGGATTTATTGAGGACCTGTGTGCAAGAAAGTGGAGTTGGACCCAATAACACAAGAATCTATAGTACCAAGTAACACCCTAGTTAGCATTCGCAAAATTCCCGGTTCACTGTGTCTTTACATAAAGCAAAGCAAAATTTGCTAAAATGTTCCAAATATATAACATATTTAAGAAAATTGTTATTTTCCAAAAATTGTTATGATCTGAATATTAAGAAAATTTGCTAACAACGTGAATATTTCAGAAAATGTTAACACAAAAATGTTTAACAGATCTAAGAATATTTAATAAATGTATTTTCACCGATCGACCTATTACTCCACATAAAACTCAAAAAACATTGCATTATGAGCGGTTATGAAGTAATAAAATACCTCACGAAACAAATACCTCTACAACAATACGATTCAAAGCCATGACTCTATATTGGAGCACAATGTCAACCTCTAGGCAAAACTCCATTGTTTCATACAAAGTCCCATACACCACTGGTCAGGACTAGTCCCATCATCGGGCAAAGCATCATCACTCGACACTCAATAATTTGTATCCACACAAAATCATCATGGTTTTACACAACTTAAATTGTTCCAAAGCATTATGAAACAGGTCAATAATGCTCCACAAGAGAACAAGCAGCAAAATGGTTTACCTCCAGAGACGTATGTTAGATAGTCAATGTTTCTCACATCAACAAGTCGATCTATTTTATCAAAGTCATAGTTCTTATAGCTTCAACTCCAACCTTAATCCGAGACCTTCTATTCTACAAAAACAGACATTACTTATGCAATGTAGGGCCATATCGCGAAGGATAGCTATAATAAAGTTATAACCAAACGATGTACATTTCATAACTTCTCATAATATTCTGAGTATAAATCAATCTGCAACAATATACATTGTGACTCACTATATTTAGAAGTAAGCCAAAACCTTTTTCCCATTGATGAAATGTAGGACTTACAGTGTTTCTCCTACTAAGTTTGTCTATCTTACATATCTTTCCCTTGTCAACACCAAAGTTTCCACCCAATCATTCATTTAGTCACCATAGCAAGCATTAATTCCACACATTCAAGAATTAAAAAACAAATACGGCAATAATGCAGGACTGATTTGAGTACAAATTTTAAATGAAAAACTCCTATTCGAACTAAACAGAACATGTTGATGAAAAAGTTTTGTTTACAATATCCATGAAAAGAACCATTAGCAAAAAGAATCATAAAATCCATTACCATCCTAATATCTAAACAGGGTACAGGCATTGCATTTGTGTGGCGGCCAAAAACTCCTCCTGGTGGCCATGTGCAGTTTCTCTCAATTCTTAGAATAGTGATAACAAACATTACTAAACAGATAACACTATCCACAACAAAGCTGTTGATTTAACGCTCTTTTTATTTCAAGGCTCTTCATTTTCAAAACAAATTACAACACTCAATAAATGATGAGGAAGACATATAAACCTCGTTAACACACAGTTTTCAATAGCACAACAAATTCCCATCCTTAATAATGTATTTATTTGGAGTAATTGGAAGATAACAAAAAGAAAATTTCATTACGGTTAATTTGAGAAAATACTATCAAATAATGAGATTCCCCAAATCTAACAAAAGTGCATCGTTGTACCTCATTCTAGCAAGTAACCAAAACAAAATTTCCCAAAATACATCTCCAAGAAATATGGCCCTATTATAAGCAGTTTCCAATATGCAAGTCCCTAAACAACATCTTTACTTATCATAAAACATAAAGCTAAAAACAATGGAACATTATCATCGTCCAGAGTTAAGATAAAACACTAATTTGAGAAAAAAATTTACGAAAATAAATTGATATAACCTGCGAATTGAACACACATATCACGAATCATCATGGCTACCAATTAGGAACTCCCGATGGATTCATTATACCAAAAGATGCAATATAGGACCTTAAGCCAAAACAAATTTGATGTGCCTACTATTCCTTGCACGATATATTATCGCAGAAGTTTTACAACCAACAAACCTTGCAATTTCTCATTAAAAAAGCGAGTTAAATGGATTCCAAGCCGACATCCATTGATTGCAAAACAAATCCTGATTACTATACTACATATCAACACAGCGTTTTCAATAACGATATCTAACCATTGGGATGTATTTGTTGAATGTATTATTCATAAGACATTTTCCCAACAACGATATCTAGACATTTTTCCAACTAACAATATCCATCTATTTCACACAAAAAATCACAATCAGTAGTGAAATGTAAATTCGCAAAACAAAGCTACATTTACTTTCTTAGTATTGAAGCTCAACCAAAGTGATTTGTTTCTAATATTGTGTGGAGCACGGCTCAATTGTGGCATAATGCCACTATAAAAAATAATCATCTTTTCATTTTAAACGACTATCACAAATTCCCTAACCTTTCACACCTGAAAAATACCTCACTCAAATCAAAATAAATAATCGGATTAATACAACATGAAACACCATACGATGTCAGATTGAGTTATTTATTATTTTTTTTCTGCAACATATGATTAATTACACAAACAATACAGGGGAAAAAACCAAAATGATCAGTTATGGCTCAATAAGATCCCTAAATAACCCGACTTTACACAATCACTTTCATTTCTGCTGACTTTAGTAACCGATCCATAACTGAACTGTATACAGCCATGTGATAACAAACTATCTCAGCTGACAGTGTATTTAGTTAGAAACGTCAAACTGAATAAAAAATTATTGCTTATAAAAATAATATAAGAAAGTGCTCTCAAGTATATGTGAATTAGGGTTGTGTAATGTATGCAAAATTGTTATTATGAACTAAGATTTAAGGAAATGATTTTATGTTTTTTGAAAAATAAATCATAAGACTGTAAATTTAAGGGCATTTTACAAGAAACGATATATATTATTTGTTACATAGTGGAATAAGTCTTTTTGAATCATTACAATTGGAAATAACTTACTAATTAATGTGTAATCGAGACACCAACATTAAATATGCCGAAACTGATAAGCTACTGAATGTACATGGCCGAAAAAGATGATGCTGGCATAAAACACGAAAAATTAGAGATAACTTGCCAAACTCTGAACATAGACCTCAGAACGACATAAACCAAGTTTAGAAAAAATAAACATTACGTCAACAGAAAATAGGACGAAATATTAAATAATCAAGTAAGATAAAATATTAAGTAAAATTAAAACCTATTTTTAAAATAAATAAAAATACAAGAAAATTCAAAAAAATAATAATCTTACAACAAATGTATTCGATTATCATAGTAATGGTTGATATGGTATTCGGACAAATTTTATAAATTATAGATTGCGATTGCCTTTTACCAGTGGCTACATAAACAAACAGGGTTGGGAAGAAAAAATCTTGGATTTTGAATTTTATCATCATATTGATTTGGTTAGGGATTGAATATAGTAGTTTTTGGGAGTTATTTATTTTGATTGATTTTAGAATAGGGTTTTGATTTAGTTGTAAAATATATAAATATTGTCATGATTTATGATAGGGAATATGTTTGATTACTTTTTTTGTTACGCACATGGTTTTTTCTTAAATGGAATATTCGAAAAATCAAAGGATAGATGTTATATTTATGGGTTTTGACGTTAATAAAATCGGTCAGAAATCCTATGGTGGCAAAGCCCAAATGAATTATAGTGGCACTTTCAAGAGATTTTGATAAGTCCATAAGTTCAACACCATCCTACAAATATATATAATATATATATATATATATATATATTATATATAAAATATATTATATATATACTAGCTCAGGCTACCGTCCCGTTGACGGGTTTTCTTTAAGGAATTGTTAGGGAATTATTTAATGGATATATGAAATGCATACAAATATCAAACTATATAGAATATATAATTGAATTTCTTATAAATCTGATTAATTTTAAACTTAAAAGTATAACAAACAAATCTAAACAAGGAATAAATATATTCATTATTACTTCACTTTTGTATTTATTTCATATAAGTACAAAATTACAAACATATCTAGATGCATAGCGATACAATTTTATTTAATGCATGTTTAGGTATATATAAAATTATCTAACTAAATGGAGAGGGAAATATGAAAGATTTCACCCAGATTTCAAAAAGCAAAGAACACATTAAGATTTATCAAACCAAAATAGTCTATGTTGGCATCAAAATAAATACCATTTTACAATGTAAAAAAATATAACATTCCACACATGACTACGTTAAAAATCATATTAAGCTTTATGAAGAGTATGCTCTAACAACGTAAAAAACATACATATCTCAGAATCCGAATCAACATTTTTCATATCATTGACATTTAAATGAGTCTACATTTATTTTACTATTAAACATTTACCTTCTGAGTAAATTATAACGGTCTTTCGAAGCCTAAACTACTAACTGCTTATACTTGAATGAATAAAAATGCACAGATTTATGCAAAAACACTAATTACTACTGTATGAAATTAGCTAAACAGTAAATTCTGTGTTCATGTTATACAACTTTGACAAACCACCACAACTCATAAACAAAACTTTGATACTCTAAAGAAAAGAGCGCGAAATTGAACCATGACCTATAAATAAAAACAGCATACCATAAATTTAACAACTAGTATCTTATAATAAAATAGTAGAACGATACCAGCACATTCCGTTATTAACACCCATATACCAACATCATCACGTGCATAAGCAGCACATCCTAGCTTGAACTACTACCCTGTGACCACCAGAATCTTATGTTGTTCTTAATGTCATTGCTATCTTCCTATATTCGAACCGATCATGCAATTATGGTTAACAAAAACAAAAAAACTATTATAACATTCAACTTAGATGTTCATATTATACCAAACACAGGGTATAAAAGAAAACGTTATTGTTCTGTTTATGTAGCTGTTACTCGCAATCCCTTGTGACCAAAACATTTTAAGCCAATTTATTAATGTGGATTTTTAATTAATCAGTTTAAGATAGTAAAAGTTTAGAAAGGCTAATAGCAATTAAATTGATACAGTAGAGAAACATCCATTCAATTGTAATATTCTGTTTGTATAGGAAAGTAAATCTCATAGTAACTCCTGTTGCTATCTTCATTGCCTAATCATATACAAAGATAAACATGACCATCAATCCAAAACTTTGTTTATATACAAGGCATTGACTACAATCACAGATAACATAATATGTAACATATCTTGATCTTTTAATTTTTCAACTTACAAAGTAAGACTAGAAAAGCAACGCTTACTGATCCAATGTTGAAGATCTGAAAGATAATGACCGTAACTTAATTCCATCAAAATTAGAAAATTTGGCATTGAAGATTGGCTTCGATTTATAGTATCGATTGAAATAAGGAGGGTTAGACAAATCAGGGATCTCAGACATGGTTATTGGTTCAGTCAAAGTCATGTTTTGAGGTTCATTCCTTCATTGAAGACCGCTATCATAGAATTAAAGGAGTGTGTTAAAGAAAGCTCAAGAAGATCACAGGTGGCAACCGACATAGGAAAAAGTTACCATACTTATATCACTCGAATCATTGTTAACAATCTCTCGAATATTTAAGAAATGTTATTTTCCAAAAACGAATTGACACGTAAACTGGAAATGAACTTCTTACAATGTTTCTATCACAACTATAAGTCGTTTAACAGTGCAAATGTACCCAGTTAATTTGTAATAAAAGATCCTTATCTGAATAACCAAAATGTAGTTGTTCCTAAGAAATCTTCAATTTTTGACTATTTGATCTTAATCATACTATAAAGAGTTCCTACATAAAAGATACATGTAAACTACAAAAAGTGTTGTTTTACTATTCAAAAATAAACAATTCTGTCTCATATCGATTAATAGAAAGAAGACACCTTTGATGTTTGATTGACAATGCTAAAATCACTATACATAGTGAAATTAATGAGATTTATTACATTCCAGTAAGATTTCTGATCTTTGATTAACCTACAACAGGTGTGACCACTAATTGTCCCTACGATGACACTTACAACCTTAGACATAATTTTATCATCTAATAAGGTCACCTGAAATTACAAATCATAAGTTTTAGAGCTATCGTTAAAAATAAAATTAACCATGGATCTATATTGTATGAAAAGCCGCTAAAACCAGTTAGCAACAATGGAATTATTAAAGGCAAAATAGAATTTTAAAGAGGCAATATCTTTTAGAACAGACAGCAAAACCGCAGACCAACTTGAACGCAAAAACTTATAATCCAAATATTATATTTCATGCACAAAGTGTACCTATAGACACATAGTTCTAGAATATAAGGCATTTCGACTGTCTTTTCAAAAGTAGCAGTAATTTGGACTTGAAACTAGCAAAGTATTGTACCTTTACAAACCATGACATCATCCCATGTTATACATTATAAGCACAATACCTAAAATAAGAAACATAAATAAAGGGCGTCCAAACCATAAAGCCAATATAAAAAAAATAAGTCATTAGTTACTGTAGCTTGCTATTTGCTTGTTCTATAATATCTGCCATTAGTTTTGTATTAAACAATGACAGAATAGAATTAAAAAAGAATCAATGTTGCTACTTTATATATTGGGATTCAAAAAAACAACGCAACAAAAATGTGAACAAACCTTACACATCGTATAGTTTAGATTAGCTACATCATGGTGAATTCTTGTGTAATTTCCATAAACGTTCAAAACCAACATCACCCTACAACTGAAAGTAACAAGGCCACAGCTAGCCAATCACTCTTGCAATTCCATATCATCTCTGTAGTTCTATTAAAAAGCCATGGATCCTTGAAATGTTCCAATAAGACTGCACATGCAATATATCTACATATCTATTTGTTTTAATTGTCTTTGGAATACATCTAAACCCAAAACTAAATATGCTGATAGACAACCTTTTGATTATCATTCATGTATAACTATAAATTATACAAACACAGCTCTATCACAACACATTCAACTACAAACACACTTTCCATGATGATGTGCTTATACGTTATATAACAAACAAATTACATCTAATCATGTGTATAACATAGATGCACTACTTAAACAAACATTTATTGTTATTACACAAAAAATAATTAATTTAGATATTTATGCACATGGCTTCCCAAGTTGGTCCAGTTAATTACTCATTAGAGTAACTTTTAGCAAGCACACACAATTATATATGTAAAGCATTAATACCTGCAACGGTGATGCAGGATTCCAATTCTAAAGAGTCATGAAGAGAACGCCTGAATAGGAGAATTCCACTAACACAGATAGATACCTGAGATATATGATCACCTGAAATAAAGATTATTTGCTTGATTATTGGCAGATCCAGAGAGTGTTACCCTAAGATATGTTATCAACCTGGAATAAGAAATAATGGCAATTAAACATTAATAAATGGCCTATCTATCGAAAATATTTTGTGAGATTCTAAAAAAGACCCACTAAATACTGATATCTTTAAAACATTGATATAGAAAAAATAGGTATAATAAGTATTGGTTACGTGACATTTAAAGTAACCATATATGCTAACCTCTAAATGAGAGTTAATTATTCACATAATTTTATTAGCTATCATTTTTTATAATGAGAATTAATCCCAATATATCTAATTATAATACACTGTGTAAGGTTAAATATTTTTAAAATGATAAATAATACATTACCTGTCTCAGTGAAGTAAAACACCTGCTGCATTGATTTTGAGGTGTCCCTATAATGCTAAGAAGACCGAGCTTTCAGTTATTTATCGAGGCATGGTTTTGATGATCTCTTATCTCTTTTAGGCAATTTGCTTGTACGTCCGTTGCAATCTGCGAGGTAACTTGAGCGTACACATCTGCAGAAGTTCATGCATATAATACCAAACACCTATTAAGGATTTCCTTTTAGAAAGAGCAAATAAAAGATTGATGATGGGTTTAATTTAATATGATGATTTCACATGTCATATTATATCCCAATAAACAATGGATACAATTCCAATGACATTTGATTGTAAATAATCCTCATGTAAGTTACATACGGATTGCACACAATGCCAGTGAAACACTAAATGTTATGCATCCGTCTCACAGGACTATCACTCTCTTGATCTGTATTTCACTTCTAAGGAATTCCTTTTGAAGGTCGTTGTTCTTTTGACTTGCTTGAACCTGTTAATCTGACAAAATTGCTCATTATCTCTGACTAAAAAGGTATACCTAATAAAAAGAAAGAATATTGTTTCTAAGATCAAAATTGCAGCCGCTGATTTTCGTAGCAGTTTTCAGATTCACTTTATCCAGCAAAATATTGGAATTCTTTTTCAAACTCGCAACACGTATATTCTCGAGATCAGAGAAGATCAATTTTTTGTGTGAAATTAATTAAATAGTATTTTTTAAAAAAATTCAAATAATATCAGATACAGTAATAAGGGTAGGATTTTATTTTAAAATAACTTCAAATCTAACAATACAAGGATGATGTAAATCGTTAACGTTTATAATAACAATGATTAAGCAATTTTATTTTTTGAAAAACATTTCAACAACTTTCTGTATAACATAACTAGTTGTTAGAAACATCCCAAATTAAAATATGTAACATTATTAATATCTTATAACAAAATCTCAAAATTAGAATGCAAAATATAGTATGAATAAATAAATTGTAAATTAGTATTAGTCTTTATTCTATACCTCAATATCATAAATTTGTAACATATCTTATAGAATGAACGGTAAATTGGGAAAGATGAATAGAAACCAACAACCATGAATAATAACACACTCACTTAAAAACAACTTTTTAAAAAAAATCCACATCATTAAATTAATTCAACAATTATAATAAATGATAATACCTAAAATCAGAAATTAATTATCGTAAAATAACCTAAGAGATATTGCAGTCAAACCTTATTAAACCAAATTAAAAATTAGAAAAATACAAGATATGTGACTAATCAATCAAAGACAATCACAAATTTGCAAATGAATAAATCTCGAAGTCCCAATTTAATGTTATTGTTTGGCTGTATCAAGAAACACAACAATTAAAAATGCTATCTATGAAAACTATAAGATAAAACTAATCAGTTACAAACAAAATTTAAATATGTTATTCAATTTTTAGAAAAAACTTTGCATAGAATATGAATTCCATATCTAACAATTCAAATTATGACTTTGAAGCATTAATTTTATTTTATGTTCTTGAAAAAAAAGTTATGAATGATCAAACAATGAATAATAAGAAAACGTACAGATACCTTAGAACATGGTTAGGGATAATCAAACAATTGGTTCTCAGGCAAAATTTATTTATCCAAAATCATTTATCCTCCAAACTGCTGCTCGATAAGAATAAATCTGCGTTTGAGGTTTGATTAATTAAGATCCGAATGATTTTTTTATGAATATACATACGGGCTTCATCTTTTAATGTTAGATTCCATACATGTTAACAGGAAAAAAAAATAATAACGTTTAGGATTTTATGGATAGTGATCGTAAATTTTAGGAATGTATTGTTGATTGATTTTTGTTAGCAAAAAATTAAATTAAATAAACGATCGACTGGACTTTAGGGATTCAGGAATAAAGGTTAAAGTTATTTGGGGTAGTGGGTTACGACTTTATAGGGATTTTAGTAAAAAATAAGGACTATTTTCTTTTTTTTTAATTTTTTGTTTTTCTAGGGGAAGTTTATGTTAAGTTATTTTGGGGTAGTGGGTTACGACCTTTTAGGGATTTAGTAAAAAATAAAACTATTTTATTTTTTTTAATTTTTGGGGGTTTATTTAATGAAATGTATTTTTGGGTTTGACTTAATCAAATTGGTCAATCCTATATGGCACCTAAAAATGAATTATGTGGCATATTCCTGAATTTTGAGTGGAATACCATTCTCTCTCCATCCTTCCTATATAAACTAGTGACTTGTAATTATTGTTTTCATATTTTTGTTTTTGCTAAATATTGGTTTTTTTAAAATTGTTTTCATATAGATAATTGGAACTTGTAAAAAATGAAGTCATAACTTAGCATAAAGCTTCAAAAAATCCTTAGATAAATGTTAAAGCTTATGTACACTTGATAAAATTCACATGGGATAATGTTAAGCGCAGTAATCTAGAACAAAGGAATATAACTATAAAATATTATTTACAAACTATACATTTTAATCTTGTATACGACTATCCGGTGCAAGTTTTTTATAATCTCTGTATGAGATCAAGGAAAACAGAAACAAACTTATAACAAAGACTTGACAAGCCAGCACCTAACGTTTTATAAAAACATACCCATTTTGGCATTGGGGCACCAGACTTTGTACTTAACTGTGGCATCACCCTGCTGTGGACGAATACGTAATCAGATTTGAATAGGTGATAAATTCGACTGTTCAAGAATTCCACAATACATTAGTATTTTATTTATTTTGATAAAAGATCATTGAGTAAAGTTCAGTTCCACAAAAAATGCATTATCACCCTATACTTGTAATTCATGCGCTTGATCGGTTCATCTGTCATTTTATAAATTTCATTAGCTAATCCTCATGAAAAGTTTACTTATCATGTAAAAAGTAGACTTACTTGTAGTCTTGACCACCTTAGACATGAAACATGCTCTAACTAAAGTTGGTCATATGGAATCATACTTGGGAATCATAATCATAAGCCGGCGCAATCCATCAGCGGTGTGTACAACCAGAGCGAAACAACCTTCTAGACAGACCTCTCTTGATATCTAAGCTCAAGTATAATATCAAACTTGGCTGCCAAGAAAGTAATAGCGGGCTCTTTGGTAGCCTCTGTGAAATCCTAGAGAAAGTGAAAATCACAAGGTAAGAGACTCGATTATAATTTTGCACTCAACAAATTTAAAACCACAATTTCTCAATCTTTATCCGCTTTTTAATCACAAGACCTACTGTCAAAATGTGTGACCACATATTACCCAGTCCTTAAGTGCTTAAACTGTGTAAACCATACCACATAAAAATAAAACACACAAAATAAGTTCACATTATTAGCTAAAACATATGTTATAAAAAGTACATGCTCAATGGCAGACCGCATAAGAGCCAACAACTATGGGAGCAGTGAGAGCGGTGTATCCACAAGAATTCTATCAATTCAGGTGCTTCACCGCCATCTGGTTGGTCTACGGTTTTAAGGTCAGGAAGTGAAACTCTATCTTCCTGTCAATACGAATAGGTTAGATGACGGCCGTCAGATAAAAGAACGTGAATTTTATCTTTCTTTTGTAAACCTGAGCAATTTATGAAGTCAATATAACTTCTATTTTAAGGATTAATATAGCCATGAATACCTAAACCACACAGCCATGAATTCCTAAACCATAAATGCCAAATGCTGTCAGTATTGATGCTTCAGGTCTGTTGCGAAACTTTTCTGGAAATGACTTATTATCCCTGGTATCATCAAATATATACACACGTACTTGTTTCAATATTGTGACTTTATTGGTCAAACGTAAATGGTATAAAACAGAAAGTTGATTATGTCAAATTTGACTTCAAAGTGATTTAGAGATGAGATATGCTGACAAGTCAAAAACAAAAAAGTTAACAGCAACATATGTGGATATTCCGATAAGAGAAGGTCCAAGGCCCCTATATGGAGATGGGATTAAAGTCTTGAAAGGACTAAGAAGACATATAAGCAGGATGTGGTATAGTAGAAAGGCTCACCTGTCTCCAATGCCGAGTATGCATGTCAACACAGAGTAACATGCGCAACTTTTAAAGAATGTTTCAAGACAAGTAGGTGTAATCCCATACCTTCTCGATGAAACTTCTGCAAGTAGCTTGTAATACTATGGTGCTCTGACAGAATCTATATAAAGAAGAAATAAAAGAAGACTATAATTTTCACAATAGGTATCTGAAAGATAACAGAAAAATTCACTGAATGTCGAGGTGTGTTGGAATTTTATACCCGAAATGTAGGACCAAATGTATACATTTAAAATATGACAATATTCAAGTTAAAAATAATTTCATACACTGAACGCTGACGAGTAATCGTACAAGTATTAGAAAGAAAACTTAAGGAATAAGATATACATAAGTAAGAGCAGTTGTGTATGTTTCATCGTTGAGTTGACTGGAGACCGTCAAGAATGTTGATATCTCAAAATAAATTCCTGTAAAATTAAAACGAAATTGTTGAGATATAATTTCATGTTTGCTATTGATGTGGAATTTACAGACACTAATTTTTATAAAGATCACAAGAAATAGTAGCTAGCATTAAAAATCATATCCATGATAAAAGTTAGATTTCAGTTGTCATCAAACAGAAAAAAGATACTCATGTAGGCCAGTACAGTACATGTTAAAATTTTAAAGAAAAAAAGCCATACTTGCTACCAATCGATTGTCTCGCTCTATAGAGATGACGAAAATAGTCTCTCCAGCTACACCAGGGCGGCCCCTAGAACCAAACTTAAACTAGAATAGATAACGCTTCTTAGGACCTCGGTATCTGTTAACACGATAATCAAGATTAACAAAAAGGTGGAACATGAGTACTGATAATCAACGAAATACTAATCTAATATAAGCTCCCTTGTTGTAAATTATTTTGAACAGCCTAAAACAAAGCTCATGTTCCTCGAACACAATTTGCTATGTTTTTTCATTTTAGGAGACACTGGGGTGGAAAATTATAAGATATCGAGGACTTTCATGTTAATCTACTTGCACATAGCCCATAAAATCTTTCAGTTCAATCTCTTCCCTTAACAAACATGTTAGATTAGCTATAAACATTTATATCATACCATAGACTTTATTTCTGTAGCAAATATGTGAGTCAAATTGTGCTCTACAATGACATCAACATCAACCATCACCTTCAAGACTGGTTAAAGCACCTACTTGTTCCAACCATGAGACCATGCTTGAACCTCATCATCCAGTCACGCACACCCTATATGGCCCTCTAAATCTCAAACCACCCACCAACAAACCAAAAGATTATCTGGTGTCTCCTTAAAGAACCGCCTCAGCTTGTTGTATAATATTAAAACAATTTGTATCAACCTTTTTTGTTATTATAAATGATGAAACTGTATTACAAGCCTTATGATTAAGGCAAAGGTACACTGTACCTTCAATCCATCATAGAGTTTCCTTTCCCAAGCATACAATCTGTCAAGAGTTGAAGAATGGCTTCCTGCAATCATACAGAAGTCAACACGAAGAAACCAAGAACCTTATTTTGGCTAAGTTGCAGCACGAGATAGAGTACTTTAGTTTAAGTGCATATTGTCCCTAATCATATACCTTCAAACACAGTTTCATTAGGGTTTTAGGAAAAAAACATATTCCTTTAATCAAGAAGAAGAATCAGTTGACATCTTTGCTTGTCCTTGCAACCAACCAAGAAGCAAGTCTGCAAAGCACACATAAAAAACAAATAAGTATATAGGTAAAAAATTAAGGTTTATTCACATCTGCAAGAATTACAAAATTATCTAAAAAGGTTATAAGGAATGGTATATCATACGATGATGAAATTCTTTATGATATATCTTTTTAAAATCAATTCTTAAATTATATTTACAATATACACCGAATTTTAGATTCCATGAATATTTTTTTAAATTATTTTTTGCATGACCTTATATATTTTAACTTTTAAGATATAGTTCAAAAAAATAACCTAGTCTAGTGGTAGTGTGGTTTGTTAATATTGCAAACAATCCAAGTTCAAACCATGCTAAGAACCATTTTTAAAAAAAAACTGAATTTTATTTAAAAATTTTATAAAAAATATTTATTATAACCACGAAGTTTACCAAAAAAAAAACTTGATGACGTGGCCTGCGTGATGACATGGCGTTATGATGTGGCATAAAATTGTCAAATGCCTCCTGTTATATATATATATATATATATATATATATATATATATATATATATATATTACTAGGATATAAGAATCAAAATAAAAACGACAAATATTCGTTGAGATCAGATAAAACGATTTATTTTTATATTTAAAAAGTTCTCAAAAATGCCGAAAAAAATTCAACAAGATCGTAGCTGTATGTTGGTGCATGAATAAAGTTGTAAAAGAAGTTTTTCTACATAAGTGGATAGTTTTGCCAAAAAAAATTTATTAAAAAAAAACGTTTGGTGCATTAAATCGGCTTTTTGGGCTATCAAAAAATTCGTTTTTGTACCCAACTTCTTTTGACTTTTTGCATCAAATTTTATTTGCGCATCAATACTATAACAAGTTGGTAATTCTGTGCTATCAAATTTTTTTGTGCCATTCAAAAATTTCTTTTTTTGCGCGTTTAAAAAAACGTATAAAAACTCAAAATTAGAAAAATTTCTTCTTAGAAAAGTTTTATGCACCTAAATACATGATTTAATTGAATTTTTTTCTTTGAATTTTTTCGAGAACTTTTTAAAAAAATAGTTTTTCTGTTTATCCTTCTCTATATATATATATATATATATATATATATATATATATATGTGTGTGTGTGTGTGTGTGTGTGTGTATATATATATATATAGGGGAAGGTTAATGTAGTGTAGTAGCTTAAAGTTGTTAAAATCAGAAGTGATCTTAACCATTGAATCTATTAATTGTTATGTGATTTAATTAATAGTAGATACATGACATTGATGTACAACCTCTAAAAAACTTAATACGTAACCATTTATAGCTGATACATATGATAAATAGTTTTGCTTCCCAAAAGACTATTAATAAAAATAAACATTTTATTCGCAAATTCAGTGATACACTATTATAAGTTACATCCAAGTTAACAAACAATTGCTAAACTATGAAAAACAACTGATACACAAGAAACCTGTAATATTAAAAACCTCGAACCAACTGCTCGTACACGAACCAAAACCTCCAACAACTCGTACACGAACCAACAACTCGTACACGAACCAACAACTCGTACACAGACCAACAACTAATTAATAAATGTGACATTTGTCCAATTTATATTACTTCTCACTTTAACAACTTTAAGCACCTACACAATTTTAACTAAATTCTATATATATATATCCGTATGACATGGTCATAGAATATAACATACTGATGTATGCCTAAACATACATTATTTATACCCCGGAAAATACCATAAAACAGACTAATAACACTAAAGTATGGATAATTATGTTGCAAATATGTTTGTATTGTGTTATTATGTCTTGCAGGTACAAAGGATTGAAAACGAAGCAAAAAAACGAAGACTTTCGGTTAAGATTTGAAGACGTTTACGCGTTTTTCGAGATCAAGACGAAGTCGTTAAAATTTCTCGGCTTGCACATTTGGAAAGGAGATAAGATTTCGAGTCTGACGGTGCCTTCACTACTTATTGGGCCGGCCCGACACCATTTGTATGGGTCGGACCGACCCATACTATTTAAAGACTCAATACTATAATACTCGGCCCATACACTTGGCCCAGCAGTAAAGCAAGCTCAGCCCAAGAACTTGTATGAAATGATCTCAGCCCACATAATGAAAGTAATAAGCTCGGCCCATGTTGCAAAAGAGTCCAAGTGAAGTCAAAGAATTCAACTCTACATTCTGCAATAAAAGAAAGGAATAGCAGCAATTGGTATTTACTATGCAAATTGTGGCGAGTGAAATTCACACGTCGAAATTAATTTATGTTGGCATGTAGCCAGCTCTACTTGCACCCACTATATTCTATTCATTTTGTAATTGGCTAATCTAATTAAAGCGGCAGGCATGGAATGTGTATACGTTTATTAAACGCAAATGTATAGGACACGTGTCGAGGCCATATAAGCGGATCAACCTCTGCCAGCCTGCCTCATACGAGGTTGCAGCCAATGATTGGCTGGGGGTGCAAAATGACAAAATTTCCCCTGTTTTCTTGGACGAGATTGGATGGCTCGCTGAAAGGACGAAAATACCCCTGCTCCTAAATTCCTATTTAAAGAACACATCTGTGTGTTAGGCATTAGAATTTGTAGTTCACTCTCATTTTTTAGTGTAGTTTTTTTAGTGTAGCTTATTTATGTTTTGGCTTATTGTAGTAGCTTTTTTTTAGCTTATTCAAGCTTATCGTAAAAGATCTTTTGAGCTTATTAATAAATGAAGGTTGGTATTTAAGTGCTTATATATCTTGGCTTATTCTTTTTCTTTCTTTTCTTTTGCTTAATTCGATTAAGCTCACTTGAGCTTATTTGTTTTCATAGCATATTTTCTATTTCAAGTAAGACTATCATATAGCTTATTTGATTGAATCTTAGATTATACATCTAAATAAGCTTTTGCTTATTTCATCTCTTTTCTATTTTCTTTACTTTTCTTGTTTCGATTAGCTTATTGAAAGATTAAGCTCATTTCGAGATCACAAAGGAAACCGTGAGTGCTTATTCTTCGGCTTATTCATTAAGCTTTATGTTTCCTAGATTTTCGAGAGCTTAATCTTATGTTTAAAAGTTTTATAAAGCTTGTATTACTTCAAAAATTTCGATTACCTTATTGTTTCTTTCTTCTATTTTGGTTAGCTTATTTTATAAGCTTATTTGCTTTTTGAGCTTATTCGACACTCAACAAGGAGGCGACAAGTGTTTGTGTACACTCGGCTTATTTATAAGCCTTAGACCTCCTTTAGATCGAATAGCTTATTAGCTTTTAGCTTATTTTTCGTTTTTGCTTAACCCTTTTAGTAGCTTAATCAAGTAGCTTATTTTATAGATCTATTCCTTAATTATACTCATTTCGCGTTCACTTTTATAAGTTGAACACCTTAGTTTCTAGTGGAATTAGATCTATAGTTTATATTTTAGCTTATTGTCTTCTATTATTCATAGCTTATTGTTGATGAAAACTTATTCAACCTCTTTAGCGTAGAGCTTAAGGGTCTTTTAAGCTTATTTCTTAGATAAAGTCTTAAGCTTTTTAAGTATTTATCTAGCTAATTAGTGAATAAAGTTAATACTTTTACTAGCTAATTAGTTATTTAGATATTAATCAAGTTTTAAGGTTTAGATTTTTAATAAGTTTATTAGATCGGGTGGTCTTATATTCGATTCGGTTCATCATTCGGTTCTACCCTCTTTCTCTTTTCAATTTTAGTAGTTTAGATTAAGTTAGCTTAATATGATTATGTTTGCTTATTTGTCGATTAATATGCTTAGTGAGTAAATTTTTATATATGCTTGTTAAGTGTTAAATTGTTTAGTGAATTAAGTGTGATTAATAAAAAAGGGAAAATATTGATTAGTGATTTATATATTACTTATATTAGTGTTTTGGTTATTCGAGCGGGCAAAAGCCGTTAGAATAATTAGGCATAAATTTAGTAATCGATATCTTAATAAAAGTTGTTTTCAATATAAGTCAACGTTGTGAGAAGATAATTTGTTAAAAAGATATTGATTCATCTATAAGGACTTAATTGTATATTTAATTCACACTTAAAGATCTAATCAATTCACTTAGCAAGCATATCTTATATATATATACGTTCTTCGTTTAATTGCTTGCTATTTTCTATCTTGTTTTTCTATAGTTTATTTTTATTAAATTTTAATTTAAAACCAAAAACAAAAATATTCGATATTCAAGTTACATCAAGGGGGAAATAAATCTTAGAAACTATTCCTTCAATTGCCATTTGCTTTGTCCTTAAAATGATGAGTATTATATCAAAACATAGCGTAAACGGTAATTTTGACCTAAATTTAAAAACAAATTACGACACATACCAATGAAAACTAAGTATTATTAGCGTCTCATGGATAAGAATTATATGACTAGCACAAAAACCCTACCACTCCAAAAAGAGTTCCACCCTAAAAATATGAGGTTCTCCCCTAGATCTTTAGGAATTCAGGTATCCATCTTTGATACCTAAGATAGTTTTACATTTAGCTTGCTCGAGTTAAAGAATGAGCAATCATATATATAGCGTTCATGGATTTTATCTTGCATATGTGGTTTTGTTGCTTTTTCTGGAGCATTAGTATCGGTTAAAATTATATAAGAGTGTAAAGTAGTATATTAAATTCTAGAACTTCCTTTAGTGATGCATCCCGAGACCGCAAGTGAGATCACATTCGTGTTATTAGGATTTGCTAAATGATAAGAGGCACTAGAATTAACCTTGTGTTAAACATGTATTCATATAACTATCCCCACACCGTTGCTATGCACTCATTTTTAGTGCATGATACCCCTAGTACACCTCTCCGAGCCTATCCTTTTCATGGTTCTCGTAATTTTCTGGTGAATGTTGGATTATTAATGAAGAGCATTGCTTACCATTAACCAATTGTTACACCCAAATCGCCTTAACCTTCCTTGTATGTACTCGATTTTAGTACATTATTGTTTTAACCTTAGTTAATTATCTGAGTACATGGTTGCTAAGTCCTTATCCTTATAAATACAATTTTGGGACGATTAGGATTCATGGTAGTATTTATTTTTCAGATTAATGGGGAAGAAAAGTTGTGATAACCGGTAATTTTCCCAGGGTTAAGTATTATAAAATATTATAGTTTTACGGTGTCAACATCGATTTGTGTGAACAACAATACCAAGTATGAGTGAGTTGTGACACGCTTATAATTACATTGGCCACCGTACTTATATTCACATCCTTTCTCATTCATATTCAATATTGAGCCCACTCATTTTAATGACTGACATAACTAAATCACCAAACCAAGAACACACAAAGGCACACAAAAGCGGAACAACTAAACGACGGATCTTAGGTTATAGTCTAGGCCAATCCACCTAGTTCTCTATAACCTTGGCTCTGATTACCAATCTGTCACACCCCGACAATGGTGGAAACTCAGGAATGCAACATAGTGATCAATCATAACACAAGTTACAAAAATAGAGAAAACTACATTACATAAACTCTAAGTGCTATGAAAACCATCAACCTTGAACAAACTCAAGTGATGTCCTAAATCGCAACTAAAATCCACAAATCTCTTACATTTATTCATATGCCCTCGCAGGGGACCATAACCAAACTTAATCTAAAATATCCAAATACTAAAATCAAACAACATACAAGCAAGACTTCAAACGAAATTCCACACGGGATACTTCTAAGTCTGCTATTAATCACCAAACTATTCCTCTTTTTCTTCACCTGAAAATGATACTCGAAAACGTCAACAATAATGTTGGTGAGCTCGTAGGTTTGAGCTTAAACCCAAAAGCTGTGCTAATATTTCAATAGTGGACAATAGTGCTATATGACAGTGAATATATGTTAATAATCCAAGACATAGCATCCTCGTTAGTCATATCTCAACATCCAATAATAAATCCGAAGTCGTAACTCCCAAATCACTAACGCACCTAAAGGGCCTACCAGCTGGAGCACTATATTAGGGCGTACCACACAGAACCTTGCATGCCAAACACAGTACATGCAAGTACCACACAGAACCTTGCTATGCCAAACACAGTACATGCAAGTAAATCAACACATAATATTAACATAACAGTCATAAGCACATATCGTGTCCTAAAAACAAAACCACGTTTCGCACAGATCAATTCAAAACATTTCAAAACACATTTGAGTATCATTTTCCCCCAACGGAAAAATAGTAAAAAGTGGGGCTACGAGAACTCACCTTAAGCAAGCCTTTAGCAACCAACTTCTACTACACAAGCAAATGCAACGACGCCCGCACACGACCTAGTCCAGTTAATGTCTCATTTTAATCAATCACTTCCAAAACAATCTTCACGTTTGATGCATAGAGTTTAGACGCGCTGTACAATTACCCAAAATAGTTTTAGTGGTGTGATGGTTGACGACTTATCTCCACAATCATATCAATCTCATTCTCCGATAATACATACTTATACTATTTAGCGCAAATAGATAAGTAATATAATAAATATTTATAATTATTAATTATAAATATATCTCGACAAGTCCATTCGGTACACCTTAATCACTTTAAAATAATCATTCCTTGATTGAAAACGACACGTTTAAACATTAGGATA
The DNA here is from genome assembly GCA_026074375.1 of Tanacetum coccineum. Taxonomy (NCBI): domain Eukaryota; kingdom Viridiplantae; phylum Streptophyta; class Magnoliopsida; order Asterales; family Asteraceae; genus Tanacetum; species Tanacetum coccineum. The sequence continues at coordinate 18,612 of BQNB010003106.1, read as the reverse complement.
TAACATGTTCTCTATATAATCCAAGGACCATTATATAAACCACTTCACCACTTTCACCTTATCACCCTCAAATACCATTTTCTTCATGTTGATCCCAATAGAATAGATCTTGGTTAGCTTGTATAAGGCTAAGTTGTATTGAATAAATTCAAAACAACTATGATAGAAACTTTGATTGTGAATATCAAAGACTATGCAGAATCTAGTCAATGATACTAAGAAGAATTTCAATGAAACAGTAATGAATAAAATCAATAACAAACAGTTTACCAAACTTTCAGCCTCAATATAATACGAACACTCTTAATAGTGTTAGGGTTTACAAAACCTTAAAGCTATAACAATTTTATGAATGACTTAATTTGATACTTTGATACTGATACAGATACATAGAATTCTATACCCTATGACCTCTTTTTATACACCAAGGAGTCCTAATGGGATTATAATATTTTACTAAGTTATCATGATCTTCTAAACGAATAACTTATATGTATCTTTTACAAAAATATCTCATACATATCCCATAATCAGTCTTTATCTTTTCTTTGAGCGGTCTTTATCCTTTCAGCAGCTGTAACATTATACCAACAACATTAACTTTCAACACCAACAGTAGTAACTTTTATACCAGCAACACTAACTGTGTACAAGCAGCATTAACTACTTAGAAAGTTTCATCAATCTTATCAACCAGCAGATACTAAGCATCTGTGTAATTGTTGCTGGTGTAAGAGGATATCTCTTCTCAACCAACATAAAGATATGCATGTCTTAAAACCTCACAAAGTATACTCCACGTGAATCAAATAATTTCTAAATCAACACTTTGTTTCCTAGTAGATTCCTCCATACTGTATCTTCTATATTATGCTTAAACATTGTTTTTAGATCACCCCATAGCACTCTCTTATATCCCTCTTCTGGTCTTGTATACCCATGCTTCGCTTTTACTAATTTCCATAGAGTTTCCAAATCTTCCCTGTCAAAACTTTTAAGCATATGAATCATTGATGAATACCTCTTTAAATTTCCATCAGCTCTTATGATTTGGTAGTAGCCAATCTTTCCTTCTTTAATGATCTTCCAATCAACAATGCTTGGAGGCTTAGTAGCTAAAGGTATAGCATCAACTGCTACTTCCTCTTCATCAGGAATGAATTCCATCTTACTTTGAAGCTCAGCTGTTTCTTTACCATCTTCTATCTTTTGTTTCTTTAAAGGCTCTTGTTCTAGCTCATCGCCTGCTCTTTTAGAACTGCTTTCTTCTCTTTTCTTACTGCCTTCTTCTTTTACTTCACTACTTCCCACCAATTCTATATCCATATCAATAAATGTGTTTACCCTTTTCATTGCTTTATTAAATAACTCTTGAACATTGGCAAAGGACTTAGTCTTCAAGTCTTTTGGCTTCCATCCTGCCATGTTTTTCAGATACGTACACATTATACTCCTTTATTAAGCTTTTGTGGGTGGTTTATTCCTCCTTTCTTCTGCTCTCTTAGCTGCAAAGTGTTTCCTCCTTTTCTCTAAGAGTTGTTAAAACAGTTTATACTTTTCTTCAATTGTCAACTCTTCTTGTTCCTCTGCTTACAGCCTTTGAGCTAATTCATAGTCAGTCTCAACCTTATCCTGAATATCATTCCATTGTGCAATTAAGGCAGCATTAGCTTCTTTTTTTCTCTTGCAATCCTTGCTTCCTCATCAAATTAAGCTTGTAGTCTTATAGCTTCTTGTTCATCAAAGAGAACTTGATCTTTCTTCTTCATCTTCAAAGGTTCTTCAACCATTATACCTTTACCCTTGTCCTTTAAAGAAGTTATTGGTATAGATACTTGCTCCTGCTCTTGAATAGCAAGCCTTTTAGCCTTGGGCGTTGTACCAACAGTTGTAGTTGTTGTAGTTTCACTTGGCTCTTGCATAACAACCCCTTTTGTCTTGGGTCTTTCACTTTTCAACTCTGCCAGTGTTTGAGCCAAAGTAAGTTTGACAATAGTTATTGTAGCAGTAGTTAGACTGGCAGTACTAGCTTCAACGTTAGTAGTAGTAACTACTTCACCAGCAGTAGTAATTGGATCAGCAGTACTAACTTCCTTTTCAGCCATATCTTGTCCTGTAAACACTTCTTCATCATTAAAAACACCTGTATCAAACATATCTTCATCATGAAAATTCTCTAGGGTGATGTCTTCATTAGCATCAATATCATGAATTTTCCTCCCTTGTTTGGATGCATCCTCCTCACCCAAACCTTTATCCTCAGAAGATATAACCCTAGCACTTAAACCAACCTTGTATAATCTTTTAAGCCCGTGAGTTCTTCACCTTTGCTTCTTCTTAAGCTTCTTGATCCCCCTTTTTAAGCTGTCAATCTCTAGTGCCTGAGTGGTCTTTGTGTGTTCCAAATCAAGAACCCTGTTTTGTAAGTTGGTACATAGTGCCATCAATTCCTTAAGTTTTAGTCTATCTTTACCACTGAGCAGTGGATCATTGGAATGTGTAGGTACATTCTCCTCATTAATCGCCTCCTCTACTATATTGTTACTAGGAACACTAGATTGAGGTATCTGAGTGTCCTTCTTTTTGGGCTTCCTTGGTTTATGTTTCTTTTAGGGTTGAGATGATGATGGTTGAGCAATGGTGGGTATGAGTTGGGGATCAGATGTATTTGCTTAACCTTCACCCTATTCTTGTTGAGCTTGTACCATCATGGTCGAGAAAAAGGGTGTTACTCTACCAGAAAAATCATTTCCTTGCCTTTTCATATTAGTAAAAAACTTCTTTGTGTGGATGGTGCAATATAAATTCTGTTGTGATTTATCATTCCTTCTAGTTGATTATCCAAAAAGATCTTGGATACATCAAGAATTTGACAGCACTATCCAAGTTCTTCATCATGCTTTCAAAAATATACTTGGAAAAGTTAAACTTCTGGTTATTAGCTAGACAGATAATTGCAAAGGCTACATTGCTACTAAATTCATTCCATGTAGTAGTCTTAGCACTTAGGCATTGCAAGATAGTATGAATAAGAAACTTCCATTGGGGAGAGAAGAAAGCCTTATAAAATGTAAGCTTCTGTGAAAGTTTTTCATACCCCATGAGTGTAAGTTGTTCAAAAATTATAGCATTTGGCAGACAATCAACACCATTAGTATCTTCTAGTTGAAGATCTCTTCTTATAGATGCTTCGATAACAACAATCTTCTTCCTATCTACTAGGGCTTGTAACTGAACTTCCCCATTAACCGTTTTTGCCTTGGCAGTAGACCAGAATTGTTCCCTGCACGATGTATATATAGTAGGATTGACGGTTAAAGCATACTTTATAGAACTTGCATTCAGAAAATCCACTATCTGCTCAAATCCTTCACTTTTAGCAGATTTAGTCAAAAACGCGACTAAATTATGAGTATCAGCAAATTATAGGGTCGTCATTGTGTTGGGTTTTGATGATAAATGATGAAATTAAGTTAGGGTTTATGATTAGAGAGTATATGAAAGATTGAAATTGATTAAATGATTGAATGAAACCCTTAATCGAAGTATTTATAAAACTACCCTCAATAGCATTAATGTTCACCCGTAGTTGTAAGTTATGCCTAGTAGCATTAACTTTTAACTAGCAGTAGTTAGTAACCCAGCAGTAGTAATTCAGCAATAAGTTAAGCCTGGCAGCATTAACTTACAACCAGCAGTAGTAAGTTATGTCTAGAAGCATTAACTTTCCCTAGTAGCAGCAAGTTTATGCCTAGCAGCATTAACTTTGAATCACCAGCATTAACTTCAATTCCTTTCTAATCAGCATTTACATCATCAAATTAATATTTTAACTTACAAATTCTCTTTGTCTGTTTTTTATTTCTCTTAATTCTTTTAGCTCACAATTCTCTCTGTCTGTTCTTGATTTCTCTCAATTCTTTTAGCTCACAATTCTCTTTGTCTGTTTTTGCTATATTCAACTCTCTTTCTGTTTTTTAGCTCATAAATTCTCTCAATTCTTTTACTCACCAAATCACTCTATCTGTTATTATCACACATCTCTCTTTCTATTTTTATCCTCACCATTTTTATAATCAAGACTTTAAAGATTTAGCATTCTAATACTGGCAATCACATATTGAAATCTACTTACATCAAATGCTTTTGTAAGCAAATCTGCAACATTCTTGTCAGTATAAATCTTGATCATTTGAATTAGCCTCTTTTTATTGGAATCTCTGATAAAATGATGTCTAATCTCAATGTGCTTTGCTTTTTAATGAAAAACAGGGTTCTTAACTATGCATATAGTACTCTCATTTTCAATATATATCTTTGTATGCATAAAGTTATACCTATAGTCCAGTAATTGATTTTGAATCCAAAGCACTTGTCCATAGCAACTTGAAGCAGCTACATATTCAGCCTCTGTTATGAAATTAGCAACCACAGTCTGCTTCTTGCAGTGCCATGAAATCAATCTGCACCTAAGGAATTAACAACCTCATGTTGTGGACTTCCTATCTAAGCTTGCTCTTGCATAGTCACTATTAGTAGATGCCACCAAATCAAAACGTGAATCCTTAGGATACTAAAGGCCCAATTTAGGTTGACCTTTAAGATATCTAAAAATTCTTTTCACAGCATAAAGATGTGAAACTTTAGGGTTGACTTGGAATATAGCACAAACACATACAGCAAACATTATATCTAGTCTTGAAGAAGTAAGATAAATCAAAGAGCCAATCATTGATCTATACATTTATTCATCTATGTCTTTACCATCTGCATCTTTAAGCAAAGGCTTATGGGTTTCCATGGGTGTGCTTGCTGTTTTGGCATCACTAAAGCCAAATTTCTTTAAAATCTCAGTCACATACATGTCTTGGCTTATAAAAATCCCATCTTCCTTCTGCTTCACTTGCGGTCCTAGGAAGAATGTGAGTTCCCCTATAGAGCTCATTTGAAACTTCTTATGCATCATCTTCTCAAACTTTGTGCATAACTTCTTTGTAGAACCAAAAATGATATCATCTACATATATATGTACTATCAGAATATCACCTTGGTCCCTTTTGATAAATAAAGTTTTGTCTATCTGTCCTCTCTAAAACCTATTTTCCAAAAAATAAGTGGACAAGGTTTCACTCCAAGCTCTGGGAGCTTGATGCAAACCATAGAGAGCCTTTTCTACTTTACTTTGTATACTCTATCAGGGAAGTCTGGATCTTCAAATCCTGGTGGTTGACAAACATAGACAATCATCTTGAATCTGACATAAAGAAAAGCACTCTTGATATCCATCTGGTACACCACAAAGTCTTTAAATGAGGCATAGGCTAAGAATAGCCTAATTGCTTTAATTCTGGCAACGGGAGCAAAAACCTCATGATAGTCAATTCCTTCTTCTTGTGTGTACCCTTGTGCAACCAATCTTGCTTTATTCTTAATCACAATACCTCTTTCATCCTTTTTGTTTCTAAAGACCCATTTAGTTCCTATAGCTCTCTTTCCATTAGGTAACTCTACCAAAGTTCAAACTTCTTGTAGCTTGAATCACAGAAGCTCTTCCTGCATAGCCTTTATCCAGCTTGGATCCTTCAGTGTTTGAACTACCTTTTTAGGTTCTTCTTGTGATAAAAAGCAAGCAAACAAGCAATTTTGAAAGTCTTTATGGTTGGTCCTCTACTGTACCGAACTAAACATAGCATGTTCAGTCACACTCTTTGTCATCCTTCTGGTTTGAGGTGCTGAATGTATATCTCTAATGATTTGTTCAACTGGATGATCCTTGTGAATTCTGGTAGTTGGAATAGGACTGACAGAGATATGTGTATCCAAATTAGTCATGTCAGCCTCTACACCATCATCTTCAGCATCACTAAATCTGCCAATTTCTTCCAAATCAGGTATATTTGGATCATCAGCACATCCATAGACTATATTCTCATCAACAACATTATCTTTTATGCGCAGCATTAACAGTTGGACTAACAATATTAATATTGTTAGTGTTGTTAACACTTGCATCCTTTTCTTGCTTAATTCTTGGCTCCTCTGTACTTAAAACCTTACTATCTTTCCCTTTAGGTGGATTTCCATTTTCATTCCCTGGATTTTCAGCATCCTTCATTTCCTCCTCCCCTGATGGTTTGAATCCAGCATCAAGAGAATCCTTTGAACTAGAAGAGAAAGGTGGATCTTGAGTCCATAATAGTAGCCAATGTAATCTTTGCCAAGTACTGTCTCCACTCTAGCTTTACATGCATCATCATATGCTTTTGTAACTGCATTACCATTAGACTGATTCCATGCAACAATTAGCTTATAGTTTATAGATTTTGTCAGTGCATCTATATCAAAAAGCTAATTAGGTCCACTTCTTGCAATATTAGATGTACTTTCACTAAATTGTACATGCAGGTTCTCCTCTACAAATCTGGTTCTAGTGTTAAATACTCTAAATGCTTTACTATTAATAGAGTATCCTACAAAGAATCCATCATCAAATTTTCCATCAAACTTACCTAGGTGATCTAAGGTATTTAGGATTGTAACAAGACACCCAAATGGTCTCATGAAGCTTAAGGCATCTTTTCTACCTAGATAAGTTTATAAGGGGTCTTGTTGTGAGGCTTGATAACTAACACCCTATTTTGGACATAGCAACCAGTATTAACTGCTTCAGCCCAAAAAGTAGTTGACAATTTGGAATCTGCTAGCATAGTCCTAACTGCCTCTATTTGTGTCTTATTTTTCCTCTCAGCAACACCATTTTGCTGAGGAGTCCTAGCAACACTAAATTCCCTCTTAATACCCTTCATTTCATATAACTCATTCATAATTCAATTCTTGAATTTAGTTCTATTGTCACATCTGATTGTTTTAACCTTATGGTCTGTTTGGTTTTCTATGCCAGTTATGAAGTTCTTAAGGATCTCAGGAGTCTCATCCTTAGTGGCCAAAAAGAAAACCCAACTGAATCTACTAAAGTCATCAGTGACAACTAGGCAGTAAGACTTTTTATTTATACTCTTCATAGAAACTAGGCCAAATAAATCCATGTGTAATAACTATAAAGGTTTGCAAATAGAGCTCACGGTCTTGGTATTACAGGAGGCTTTGTGTTGCTTTCCCTTCTGACAAGCAACACATGTTTGGTCATTTTCAAAAAGCTTTGAAGGCAAACCTCTCACAAGGTTTCCCCTCACAAGTTTGTTCATAGTTTTAAAGTTTATATGACCAAGCCTCCTATGCCATAAATTAGTAGCCTTTGCAAATAAACAAGTCAAACCTCCTGAAGGAACAACATTCTTTAGATCAAAACTGTACATGTTGTTCTGTCTTTTCTAGGAACTTTAAGTAGACTTTGATTTCATCCGTTAACTTAAAGTTAGTAGACGAACAAACTCATTCAGTCTCAGTAACAAGATCCACTATATATTGTCAACATTTATGAGACACTAAAGAGTGTTTATAATATTTTAGTTCCTTTACAAAAATCAATTCTTTATATCCAATTTACTGTTTTTATTTTACCTTTCTCAGTAATTTTCCCTCCTTTGGTATTACCTCCAAAGGTAACAAATCCTCCATTAATTTCTTCATATGTCATATAAGATAGGATGTTTCCCTATCATGTGCCTAGAGCATCCATGTCAATCTCTCCCTTTATCTTTAAATCTTGTTATGGATTGCTCTGACAATAATGGTAAGAAAATTTCGTTTCTTTTTGGGGACCAAGCCATTTATGAATTGGGATATGCATTGTGCATCAATATAGTCAATCTTTTAAAGACATGATGCACATTGTTTTGGTCACCATTGATATAAATTTTGTGCTTTGTTTCCAAACCCACACATGCTATAGCATTAAACAAAAATTTCCTTTGTTTCTATTAACGGCTACTTAATAAGCTTTGGCTTAGCAGTATTATCCTTTGTTCCCTTAATAGTATTAACATTTTTAGTGAAATTACAGTTATTAGCTGTGTTATTTTGTTAAAAAAGGCCTTCTTAGTAGCTGAATATGCATTTAATAACATTTTCATGGTCCTTGCTATATTCACTGTTGTTTTGGATTGAACGTATTAACTGGTCTCACAGTATTATTTTGAAATTGGGCCAGACCTTGTTTAGATGATCTTGGAACCTATGTTCCTTTTTGGGACTGGGTGAGTTAATTAGAGATAATTATGTTTTGTTCACCCTTTGAATATTAGTCCAAAACTAGTTTTGCACAAAAATCTTCCATTAGTATACAAGTTAATTGCAATCATTCTTCAAATGAAAAAAACAACACACACAATTAAAGCTTTTTTGAACATCTCAAAAATCATCCTTAATTTGAGACATTCATGTTGGTTCCAGTTTTCTTTGTTCCCTTATAGGATAGGTGTGTGTTGCCTATATTTATCAACTGAATTTTTCTAGGAGATTTTACTTGCTCAGTTAGATCTTAACAATTTTATCTTAGCAAACCTAGGTTTACTTAACATGTTAATTGTTTTAACTTAGGCACTTTTCATATCACCTATAGATACCAATCCTCAATAATTGGGGCTCCATTTTCTTTCCTAGCAGTCTCAGGTTCATTAGTCTCAACAATAGGCTTTTCAACTACAGACTCACTAACAGACTCATTCACATCAACAAAATCATCTATACTATGAGAAACTAACTCAGATTTTTGGTGGCATAAAATTCCAATATAGGAGGTTGGGATTGCATTATACCCTAATCAGTTTTATACTTATCCATTATTTGGGTACCTGTCTTGAAGTTTACTTAGGCTTTTTTGATGATTTTCAAAATTTTGATACTATAAGTTGAACCTGTCTTTTTCTTTTTTGTAGCAACTCTTACTTACTTTTAAGTTCTGTAAATCTAAATATCTTAAAATAGATTTCACATTTTAGAGTTTTATTATCTTCTCATACAATACTCATTTTTTAAAGTCTAACAATCCTAGCTTTAACAGAATTTAAACCAATTTTATAAGAGAATACTTATGAGTTGTTCTTAAGTTCTTTAAATAATGGTTCATTTTGTCTTATTTTAGACTCCTTTTACACATTCTAAACAAGATGAACAACAATTTGAGTCATTAGATACCTTCGAGTTTGTAAAAGAACTTGAAAACTTGTTGAAGAATAAGCCATAAGAGCAAAATTGGTTGGACCTTCTTCTGCTTGGTCACTCCAATCATAGCCAAAGCCACCACACTGAGACACTAAGGCATTTGAAGTAGTTTCCTCAACTGGCACAATCCTTCTGATAGGTTCCCTGTTCTTGCTGTCTTGATTCTTGGGTGCCCTGCACTCCCTTGCAAAGTGTCCTCTCTTATGGCAGTTGAAACACTTACCTTGGACTTGTACCAAACCAATTCTTTCTTTGTTGGCTCTTATGTCCAGCTTCCTTTAGTTAGTCTTCAGGAATCTTCTTTTCATTAGTCAGTTCAATGTTTCACCCTCAAAACTATCTCTTCTAGGATCATTTGGATTGATTTGTTGTAGTATCTTCATTATCTAGTTGTGGAGTACTTGTTGGCTGACAAAGAGATAAATCACAACATTCACTCAATATTTTCAACCAGTTGTTGAGCTATCAGAGCACTTGAGTACTGAGCAGTATTAACACCCTGAGCTGTAATTAACTGCTTTAGTTGCATGTTTAGTGCTACTAGAGGAACTGATTAGGCTACATTATGTGAGTTTGTGTTGAGTTAGATGCCCATTCATGACTTGATTCCTAAGCCTTTAGGTTATTGAAGAGGTCATCTAAACTCATTGTCTTAATCTCTGGTTTGTTCCTCCACACAATAGTATGCATAGTCTATTCTTGAGACAAACTTCTCAAGAACTTCTGATTTATGTCTTCTTGAGGAATAACTTCACCATGTCATCTAAACTAACTAATTCGCTTTTGAAGCTTCATAAGTTTGCTAAACATTCTGTGCTAGATGCAACAAGTTTTCGTATTGTGCTTAGAAATTTTTTTCTGAGTTTTCTTTTTAGCTCGTATTACTCAAATCTGTTCTTAATAGCCTACATTAGTGTTTTAGCATCCTTGTATAAGTTGAACTTTAATTGATGCTCATTAGGTAAGGCCATCAACAGAGTGCTTCTTACCTTCAACTCTTCTCTTCTTTGTGCCTTCTCTTCAACACTTGTGGGTGGGTAACAGCGTGTATGCTTCTTACCTATTAACAGTTTTTGTTATATAGGTGCATTACCATTTTCAGACAATTTCCATATAGAGTGTCCAATCATTTGCTCTGTAGCGCCATCTGCTCTTATCATATTCCAGAGAATCATATCACAAGGTGGAGTATGGGTAGCTTGATGGTTTGAGTAGATTGAGAATCCATTGCTTCTTGAAAAAGTAGATCTTGTGTGTAGTAAAGGTTCTTATTCAAAGCTTCCACATGCTTGATACCCCTGTTGATCCTAATAGAATAGATCTTATTAGGCTTGTATAAGCCTAAGTTGTATTGAATAAATCCAAAACAACTATGATAGAAACTTATTTTGATTGTGATATCAAGTCTATCAGAATCTAGGTCAATGATACTAAGAAGAATTTAATAAAACTAATAAAATAAGATAAATTATAAAAGTTTACCAAACTTTCAGCCTCAATATAATACGATACACTTTTAATAGTGTTAGCGTTGTCAAAACATTGATGTTTATCGAATATCAAAACAAAAGACAAAGCTTCTAGATATCTAACTCTTATGCCTAGGACCTCCTTTTATTTATATTCCAAGGAGTCCTAAGGGCTTACAATATTTTTCCTAAGTTATCATGATCTTCTAAACAAATAACTTATACGTATCTTTTACCAAAATATATAAATACTTATCACATAAGCAAATCTTTATCTTTTCGCTGATAAGGTTTGATCTCTTCTCTATCTGCATAACTTTCCAGCCAATTATAATCTTTATGCAGTTTGTAACTTTCACAACAACAGTAGTAAATTTTGTACCAGCATTCACTAACTTAACAGTTTCTAAACTCCCATTTTGCAGTAGGTAACTTCCAAATAGTCAAGAAGGCTTTTAATCCCAACAGTTTAAGTGTTTAAGTTAATTTTGTCACAACAAAACCGTGCAGTCTCTAGACTGAAAACCCTATCTGTTTAGATTTAGGATTATCATAGGTTTTAGCATTGGTTTATCATAGAATAGATATTATTGTTTAGATAAACCAAATATTAATAAATTGAAAGATTGTTTCTCGCTCTTAGTGATCGACACGCTACTTACCACGAAACTCCCATCGACCGAGTACACTTCTCGTTAAAGTGTTGTTTATGGTAAACTCGGCAAAATATAAATTTAAAACTTGAAACATAAATTACAACCATACAACACACATCAAGTTTTCTTTGGCACCGTTGCCTGGGAGAGTGAAAATTTAATTTTGATTTTTATTTGATATTTGGTTTTTAACATTAGATTAGTCTAACCCTTAGGATTAGTGTAATTTAGATTAGTGTATAAATTCTGTTATTTTGTTTGTTTAATTGTTTATTAGTTTAGTTGTTTGTTAGTTTTATTATTTTCAATACACTGTTTGTTCGATATACTGATAAGGCGTATCCACTTCATTGGATACGCATATCCAACTTTCTTATCAAATATTGCGTATTGTTCAAAGAATTATGGAGCGTATTCATATCAATTGAATACGACGTATTGAGCATCTGATACAGTAACAGAGCTGGTTTTTCGCATTCGATTTTTGTATATCTGTATTTTCTTTCTCTCAAGCCCATCCTACTGATTGTTTATCCCTTGTTTCTGGTTGTAATGACAAGGAGTTCAACTTAGAAAACTATTTTAGCCCTTCAAGGAACCGAAACGAGAATTTCAATTATCTAGGAAGCTTCTCAAGACACTAAGTCTTGACGAATCAAGATCACATGAATTCAATCTATTTTCTGATTTAGAAGAATATTCCAAGGAAGAAGTTGCAGAAACAATGGTGGAAACCATGGAACAGTACATGACCAAAACTCAAGCTGACTATGGATCGGGAATTCATAGGCCTAAAATCGATAACGAATATAGCTTTGAATTAAAAGGCTAATTTCTCAAGGAAATAATGAAAATTTCAGCATTCTCGCGATATGAAGATGCAAACGAATCACATAGAGAAAGATCTTGAGATTATCGATTTATTCCATATCCCTAATATAACTCAAGACCATGTGATGCTTAGAGCCTTCCTTATGTCCTTAACTAGGGCGCGATACAGTTGGCTCTAAGAAAAAACCATCTGGTTCAATACAAATTGAGGAGATCGTAACACGAAGTTGCTAAGCAATTATATTCCTCCATGCTCGTAATACGAAGACATGGAGAAATCAACAACTTTTAGCAAGAACCAGATGAAACCCTTTACCAAGCATGGGAGCGATTTAAAGAACTCTTGATGAAGTGTCTCTAACACTATTTAACAGAGATGCAAGAGGTAATCTTGTTTTATAACGGATTGGATGTCCAAACTAGATAGATTCTTGATTCAAAATGTGTAATACCATCTAAGACTGATACCGATGCAAAAGTAGCCATCCAAGAAATGGTTGAATACTCTTAAAATGGCACAATGGAACATCTAGGACAAAAAGTACTAAAACTTTTGACGGAATTGGCCAGCATACAAGCAGATTATATCTTGGAAGAGAAAATCAAGAAGGTGAATGAAGGAGGTTTCTATGTGCTCAAGTAGGATGTAAAACTATGTAAAAGTGACTACTACACCAAAGATTTCCCACTCAAATAAGAAGGTAAAACCCTCGAAGAAGCTTACTACACTTAATTTGGTGGACCTTTCGAAGGAGGGGGATATAGAGCAGCAGATCCAGGATTCTACCAGAGGAACAATGCAAACCCTTCATACCAAGATACTCAACGGCAATTATGAAGAACCTGAGCAAGTATATGAGTGAATCACGAAAGCGTAAAGAAAACTATTGACGTGATTTAACAGAAAACTGAGCTTTGATGGATGTTGCAGTTAACAAAACCAAGGGCTTCGATTAAAACTCTAGATATTCAAATCGGGTAAATAAGCAAGGTACTACAGGAAATAGGATTTGGAAGCTTACCTAGCTCTACTGAAGCCAACCCGATAGATCATGTCAAGTCGATTTCGACCACTGCTGGAGTTGATTCAAACCCGATATGGCGTATTGGATCACACCAATACGTCGTATCCACTCTACAGAACAGAAGACTAATGTTCGAGTCAAGATAAATGACAATCCTATTTCTAAGTCGTTTGAATGATTACTACTATAAGGAAAAGAAGGGATCGTATGGACCGCAATTCTCAAAAGATTACTCATATGGAGCTTCACATATCAATATTCCATACCTCAAAAGGAGAAGAGAAAGTCCCAGGGTGTTTCACTTTTACCTTTGCCGGGTATATTATAATGTTTGCTTTGATAATGCCCTTGCTGACTTAGGAGCTAGCGTAAGTGTCATGCCTCTCTCGACCTACCTTAACTTAGGTTTAGGTGAATTAGCTCACACTAAGTTGACAGTTGAATTAGCAGATAGGACCGTGAAATATCTAAAAGGAATTGCTGAAAATGTGCTAGTCGGTATTTGGTAATTCATTTTTTCCTTAGACTTTATTATTCTTGATATGCCTGAGGTTGTCAAAGTGCCCTTGATCCTCGGAAGTACCTCATTTTTTGGTCTACCCTACCCCAGAACACGATAAACAATTGATATGTTTAAAAAAAAGATTACTTTAAGGGTAGGGGATGAGAAAATTATTTTCAAAAGTGTTAAACCTGCTAGTAGTATGATTAAGAGGGTCTACATATTAAGCTTAAGTGAAAGAATGGAACTTGATTTAAAAGCTAGGCTAATGGGAGAGACTTTGGTGTTAAATAGAACATTAGACCCTTTATATGGAGATTACATTGAATTGAATGATCTTAATGTACCATTAGAGCTAAGGAGAGATAAAGTTGATGATTGATGCCACCATTGAGGAAGGTGAGGGTAATTGATGAGCCAAAGATTAACATAATCAAGACTAGGGGAATAACATAAGTTTTGACGGTGTATCCTTGTTTTGTTGACTTGACGGAGTATCCATATTGATTGTGCCTACAATTAAGATTTTCATGCATGATAGGTTTTGAGCATGTAGATGCGAATTTTTTCCTAATTTTTTCCGTCAATATGATGTCTAGGGAGTTTTATAATTCTATAATAAAGGACAAGGTTGAATACAAGGGAAAGAACGTAGTCGGAGCTTTTATGAATGTACCTATTTTTGTCGAAAATTATTCTGTTGTAACTCATTTTGTAGTAGTGGAAAGCTGGTGTGAGACATTTGACATCAAAGCAAGTGGATCCACAGTGTGTTGAGTGAATCGATCCAGCATCATTTTGTTCTTATTGGCATGTGCCTCGTGTTGCTTTAGATAAGCATACAACTGATCATAGTTGGAGTCGCTCAACCCTCTGTTCAGTTTCATTATTGTTACAAATCTACCCTATTTAGGCAACATGTTATTCACAAACTTGGAGTTCAACTGCATTTTGGACATGGTCATTTTGATGTTCCGCATGTCATTGATGAGTTTGGCAAACCAGACATAGTAGTTGTGAATGGTTTCTCCCATGTTCTGTTGGAAGTGTTCAAAGTCATCATACAGTTGTGATTCACGGTCCTCTTTTATTAATTCTGAACCCTCCAGGAGCATCTTTACATTGTCCTATATGTGCTTTGCATCGATGTAATGATTGATAAGGGAGTAGATATCTTTTGGCAGCCCTTGAAGTAGGATGTTCGTTGCCCGAATGTCAGCATTGTACCTTTCCTTATCTTTAGGTGACAAGTCAGAATAGACTCGCGGTCGTTCTGGACCTAGATTTGGGGCACCTTCAGTCCCTTCAGTTAGTGTTTCCCGAAATGTCCCCATCTGAAATGGTCCTTCATCAATTGACTTCAAAATGTTCACACCATTCTGTTTACCCCGACAATACAATCGAATACGTTGTTGCCATGATGCAAAGTCAGTCTTATCAAGAATAGGTGGTCGGGTATCTGAACCGGCACATTAGATGTCTTCCGAAAGATTAGCCATCTTAATTGATTGTGAAATGATTAAGTTGATCGAACAATGATTAGTGATTGTATGTTAAAAGTGGTGATTGATTGTCTGATTTGGTGAATTGTTGTAAAGGTTTGTTAGGATTACACGTTGAAGAATTCAGTTCAAAAATCCAAAAAGTCAATAACTCGCTGGAGGTAACTCGATGGAAGAGAGTAAATAACTCGCTGGCAAGAAATTAAATTGACAGAGTTCCTGTTCACAAGTCGCTAGAAAAAGATCTTCAAAAACCTGTAACTCTCTAGTATCTAACTCGCTACATGTAACTCGCTACCTGCACAAAACGACAACTCGCTGACACAGTACTTTCTGACATAGTGTACGATTCCTACAACTTGCCCGTACAGTGATCTAACTCGCTAGGAAGATCAACGAACAGTAGCCTAACTCGCTAGAATGAAAAAATTAGTTTTTTACCCAAAAACACCTAAAAATCACCCTTTTGAACATTTTTGTCTGGTTTCTTTTGCACAACTTGGTACTAAAAGGCTATAGCAACTATAAAAACATGAACTTTAACATCACAAATGTCGAGATCAAAGAAAATTAAGAACAAGACTATAAACCTTCAAAAACCAAACTTTTGATCTAAACTAACTAAGAAAACGCACACACAATCTAGCTAATCATCCTATGTGCTTTGATACCAATTGTAGGATATTGGAAATCATAACACAATCGAATGACTAGAGGATTAGCCAAGTTCTAGAGAGAGAAAGTGAGGGAGAGCTTTCTAGAGTGAGAAAATGAACTTGTATAAATGAAATGACTAACCCACCTCTTCCATGGCATGGAAGAGGCTTTTATACTTACAATAAAACCGGCCTAGGGCCTTGGTAAAGGGCTAACATGTTGGGTTTACTACCCGGCCCATTACCGAACATTATACATTAACTACTTAACTACGAGCAACAATAAACGGTAAAATACACGGGGTGACCGAGTCTTTTTCTAATATCTAACAATCTCCCCCTAAGGGAGGTCACCCCAGAAAATACTAAATTAAGCTCAGCTATCTATTTCTTGTGTTCAGCTCGTAGTCTTTGATTCTTCATGCATTGATTTCTTTGTACATATTGTAGTAGTCTTTGAGCGTAGTTCCTTTGACTTGTGTGATCTTTGAGCATTCTTTGAGATCATCAGCCACAGTAAATCTCCAAATCATCCTTGTGGTATTATTGCCTCCATGTGATGTTGTGACCTTCGGACCGGCATGCTCACACTTTTCTGGATCATGATAGCACACATCAGAGTTGCGGAAGCTGTGTTGTAGGTCTTTTAGTTATCATGATGTCTTTGATTAGGAATATTAAGTGTGAGCATGAGGTTTGTGAATTGACTTGTCTCTGGCCATCAGCTGCTACCATCTACCATCAGGGATTCCT